>JAGFPH010003633.1:0-10337 GCA_018207615.1 Philaenus spumarius | reverse complement strand
TGCGTGCTTCGCACGCCATTCCACATATTGGGATTGTCTTCAATACACAAAGCATTGCGTGCTTCGCACGCCATTCCACATATTGGGATTGTCTTCAATACACAAAGCATTGCGTGCTTCGCACGCCATTCCACATATTGGTATTGTCTTCAATACACAATGCATTGCGTGCTTCGCACGCCAAACCTCGTATTAGGGGTATTTTCAACACACAAAGCATTGCGTGCTTCGCACGCCAGCCCCACGGTAGAATCCACCACATTTTCTTTGAACCGGGTACTTCTATGGTATTTCACGTTTTGATCGATTTTGGGGGAACCAAGCGAGCTATAAGGTCGCGTAAAAAACAAAATGTGCAGAATAACATCTTACATTTATATTTTTAGAAAAAACTCTAAAAAAAATTCATTCTCTTAGTAAAAATCTCAAAAAATAGTTACTTCCGGTCAAAAAAATTACTTCCGGTTGTTGGATTTTTTTGGCTAACGAACTCGTCCGAGCCACTTACACAACCAACACGTGTATCAAATTTGGACCAAATCGGACTTAAAATGCGACCGCTAGAGTGCGAACACATATATACATATATATATATGAATTTTAATGACACCCCAAAACGTGTTCTGGGGACCATGATCGGTGCTCATTTGCTACTCCCGACCTTGGGTCTCACCATAAGGGCCACTGCAATAGCTCATTTTTCCTATGGAAATTCGCTAATAACCTAATTTATTTTTTAATTTTATTTAGTAGTTAAACAGTGTTAATATTATATCATGTTTTCTCTTGTTGTTATCTACGTTTCATATTGCGTTTACGTGATGTATAGTCCTGACTATAGTGGTTGGGAGGGGGTGAAATATAAGGGTTGCCAAATTGAGGAGCCCCGCAGTAAAAGTTTGCACCGGGCCACGCACATTCTAAAGCCGGCCCTAATAGTTCTAACCTCGCCTCAAAAAATAAAGTCATTGTCTATCCATCTGATAGGCACCGAAGTAGTTGTTATGCACCGAATTAAACGTTATGAACCTCAGAAAATGTTATGTGTCTCAATATCCGAAGTACCTCAGTAATTATTAAGCGCCTTAGTAACCGTAAATTCACCTCATTAATTTGAGGCACTTCAAACTTTTATGAACCTCAGTAAATGTAGTGCAGCTTATAGTAATTGTTATGTATCTTAGTCACTGTTTTGCATTATAATAACTGTTATGCGATTTGGATCTGAGTGTTACCCTTCAAAAATGAAATCCACATCAGTAAGTGTTATATATCTCAGTAACTGAGTGTATTCCATTAAATGTTATACACCTTAGAAAAAAAATTATGCACCTCAGTAACGCTTACACACTACAAAAACTGTTGGGTGCCTCAATATTTGTTAGGCACATCAGTAGTTGTTATGAACTTTAGTAATAGTTATGCACCTTAGTAACCGTTATTCACCTTAGTAACCGTTATGCTTCTCAAAAACGCTTACACACCTCAGAAACTGTTAGGTGTCTCGATATTTGTTAGGCACATCAGTAGTTGTTATGAACTTTAGTAACAGTTATGCACCTTAGTAACCGTTGTTCACCTTAGTAATCGTTATACACCTTAGTAACCGTTATGCTCCTCAATAACGCTTTCACACATCAGAAACTGTTATATGTCTCAATATCTGTTAGGTACCTCACACACCTTGAGTACTTGTTATGCACCTTATTAACTGTTACGCACCAAGTAGCTGTTTGTCCCTTAGAAACTATTACGTGTCTCAATAACTCTTACACACATCAGTAATATTTATGCACCTTAGTAACCGTTATGCTCCTTAGTAACGCTTACACAAACATCAGAAACTGTTATATGTCTCAATATCTGTTGGGTACCTCAGTAGTTGTTATGCACCTTAGAAACTATTACGTGTCAGTAACTCTTACACACCTCAGTATTTTTTATGCATCGGAGTAACCGTTATGCACCTTAGTAACCGTTATGCACCTCAGTAACGCTTACACACCTCAGAAACTGTTAGGTGTCTCAATATTAGTTAGGCACATCAGTAGTTGTTATGAACTTTAGTAACATTTATGCACCTTAGTAACCGTTATGCACCTTAGTAACTTTTAAATGCACTTAGTAATTGTTATGTATCTCAGTCACTCTTGTGCATTTTATTAATTTTTATTCGACTTGGTAATAGTAAGGCATGTGAGTGTTATAATTCAAAAATGAAATCCAAATCAAAAAGCGTTTCAGTCTCAGTAACTGTGTGTATTTCATTAATGTATGCTCCTATGTAACTTGTACACCTCAGTAACCGTTATGCGCCCCAGTAACTGCTTAACACATCATCAAGTTATGGTAGGCAACTTAAATTTTGTATATATATTGTTTTTAAATATTTGGATTATTTACTAATATGTATAATCTTCCCGAAAAGAACAAGACTATCTAGTATATTTGTCGCGGACATTTCTGTTTTTTAATTTATGAAACAATTTGCCAATGTCGATGGCTTGAACACACATTTTAAAAAATACTTCAAAAAAGTAATTCAATAAACCACTGATCTGTGACGTACAACTTACTGAAGTAGGATAGTATTATTTCGATCAGAACCAACTATTGGACGACTTCAAAATACGAACTAAGAGATGCAGACGGTACAAAGAGGTACTTTAATAATATTAGTCGTCAAAGCAAATTGTTGTTATCAAACCAACTCAATCAATGCCACGTGTGCTACACTTGAGATGCGACAGACAGACGAATCAATATCAACCCTCTTCGTAATCATTCAAGAGGAGAATCTCTTTGGCGGCGTCTTGATTCAATAATGGCGTTTGTAGGTAGTTTGATAACTCCATAGGAAATGTTTGTTTTTATTTAACGGCTGTGTGGGTGCCATTGGAACTTTTAATGGCGGAGAACGGAACAACACACGTAAATTGGCAATGCCAGTATAATAAATCATCAACGTGAAGTTGGAAAGCACACATGCATCTAAAAATCGGTTATAATCGGCAAACCCTTCAAAAAGTCATGACGTACGCCGTACGTCCACGCAGTTTCACATGTATCTAAAAATCGGTTACGGGCTAACCCTTCAAAATGTCATGACGTACGCTGTACGTCCACGCAGTTTTATACTAACTGTGTTACGACGTGCGCTTTGCTTTTATTGTTTGTTTACTTAAATACGGTAGTAAAATTTGCAGAGAATCCAAAGCCAAATATCATGTAACTACTCAACTTGGATACGTGCCAACCACTGTTTGTTTTATTTCCGCCATCTTACCCTATTTTACGAACACAGACGCCATGTACAGTCTTTTGCCTTTTACGTTTTAGGGTTAAATTAACATTAACTTCGAAGTTTGAGTTTAGTTTTTACTCGTAAATGAGCATAACCTAAAGTTAGGTTAGTTTCTACTCCATTTTTGTTACCTCTGTTTATTGTATGTTTGGACGGGTCTGGTTCAGTTTATGTCGGTGTAGTGGATGTAGTAGGTTTAAAGATTGAATCTACATTACAAAAGTGCAATAGTCAGATAATTTAACTCGCTTTTAATTGTTAATACCAGCGCTTGACGATAATACCCGAACTACGCCGGACGGAACCGAACGTCTCCTAACCTCTCTTTTGATGAACCAAAGCATATGTTTCTTGAATGTATTTACATTCATTACAATAGCAACCAATTCGATTACGGGTTTTTTCGGTACGCGTTACATTTTCTATTTGTCAACTCCTACCGCAAGCCGCCGCGTGAAGGAATTTCCAATAAAGTAAAAAATTAAAGCAATTATTTTTTAGTTAGTTATAAATGGCAAGGCAGTTTTAGGGCTGAACATTTTTTGGCCTCTCGGCGGACAAGTCAAACTCGACGTTTTCTGTTTATTTATCGTGCCGTCACGTATTTCTTACTAAGAACTTATTTATTAATAACATTGAGGATGTAAAAATCTTGTTAAAATAGTTTTGGTTGTTTAAGTACCAACTATCCCAATTACTGTAGCTAAGCTTTGCACGAGAACGAACAGGAACTACTTATTGAATTAATATTTGACGTACATTTCAACTGGAATAAAGTTCAGAGCAAAAGTCACTCTGAAGTCTTCAGGCACTGGTAAGTTATACGTAAAGTTTATTTGATGCTGGATACAACGTTTCCTCATTAGCAAAATTAATAATGTATACTTCCAAGCTATACTGTGACGGATGATCAATGGAACGTCCACGGGTTCTATGCATCTGATATACACAATCATGTTCATAAACTATATGGTTTAAATACGGTATACGACAAACTAAACAACACAGAAATTAAATCAGCTGTGGTTGGTTTTTAGAACAGCTGATTAAACTGCTGTTTGTTGCCAAGCCACGTTGCGTATACTATTTTCTTGTTTGAGGTTAGGTAACGCTATAATGGTTCTCACAACCCCAGAGAAAGTTTTCATAGCAGAACATTATTTTCGCTCGTACGAAACCGATCGTTACGGTAGTACTAGTTTGATGCGAACTGCTGTAGAGTTTCAAGAACGAGTTCACAAACAGCTCCCAAGTAATGCCGTAAGCGTTGTTGACAAGCTCCGCCGTACGGGTGGTGTTTTGATTTAGAATAAAGAGTGTTTAGGTCGTCTAAAAACGGTCACTATGCGAACTGCTGTAGAGTTTCAAGAACGAGTTCACAAACAGCTCCCAAGTAATGCCGTAAGCGTTGTTGACAAGCTCCGCCGTACGGGTGGTGTTTTGATTTAGAATAAAGAGTGTTTAGGTCGTCTGAAAACGGTCACTACAAATTAAAACGATGGTAGACTTCTTCAGCAAGTACTGCATTCTCCTCTGAAAAGAAGTCTTCACCGGACATGTTGGAAAATGAACATCAGTAATACGTCTTTGAGAAGAATGTTTAAGAACTTTGATGGATTCCCGTATAAGAATACAAAATGGTAAATCTTTAAGGAACAAAAAAATAATAGTTTGCGCCTTCAATGTTAGCAATTAAGTATGAAAACCATGGGTTCCTACAAAATATACGGTTTCCAGATCAGAGTCGTGTACACCTATATTAAAGACCACGAAAGATTACCGTTGCGTGGCGGCCAATAGGATGGGCTAGCAACGTTGCCATATCGCACTGGTGATCTGCTAGTCTCGAACACTCCTAAGGACCCTGGTATTTGCCGCTCGAGGCTATACGTACCCTACTATGGTATTTGTTTAGCAGACTCCTGAGTTTGACAACCTGATATCTTCACAAGAGTAATGATTACAAAATTACTATAAGCAAACCAGCGCGTTCTTGATTCATTTCTAGTACAGCCATATATAATCAAATTATACACTATTATTAACTAACGAAATTTACCTGTAATAGTAAAAGGATGAAGGATAATAGCTAAGTTAACTCATACAATATTGCTGTGTTTACTGTGTTGGTATAGTATGCCGGGTTGAACAAACCAATTATTACACATAACTTAACTATTATCCTTCATCCGATTGTTTTTACAGACACCATCCGATAGGGAATCAAAAGGACTACAAAAAATGTATCTTGACATTTTTCGTTAAAATGTACTGTTTTTGAGTTATTTAGGTTTGAAATTTTCAAACAGCCGCCATTTTGAAATGCATTATTCGATAGTATCGATTATTTTTCTATAGATATACCATTGTTAGGTTAAGCTTCATGCCAAGGTTGAATTCAATCAGTCAAACCGTTCTCTAGATATGAATTATTTTGTAAAAAAAAATGGCGGATATCTGGGAAACGAGTTTTCGGGCCCATGTTTATATGAACTCGTTTTCTTATTTTGACCCGTAGAACCATTTTTCGAAGTTTTATTCCGTAATTACTGGACACCCTGTATATATATGTGTGTGTATAATGTTTAATGACACACCAAAACGTGTTCTGGGGACCATGATCGGTGCTCATTTACTACTCCCGACCTTGGGTCCTACCATAAAGGCCACTGCAGTAGCTCATTTTTCCTATGGAAATTCGCTAACAAGTAGTGCTTTTCTAAAAGTAGGCCTAGATTTTCTTTTAAATTGTTTGTTAAGTTCAGCATTTTAATCGCCAATTTGAAAACCATACACTTTACATTAGTCATGGTTCCCATTAGTTTTAAAGAGTTCCCTAAAACTTAATTAAGGGCATACAGAACATATGTGTGTTAAAAACTAACATTTCAGCTTTCTTTTACCTTATATATTTGTCTAAAAATAAAACATTTAAAACGATTACAATTTCAGTACTGTTTATTTATATGAACACTAGCTGACCCGTACGGCGTTGCCCGTGGTGGTTGGTATTTTCAGTCTTTTTAACGTAATTGTATTCTTTTTAAGTGTTCAGTCAGTGAGTGGTATTTGGCTTATATATATATATATAGATCTTAAATAATAAAAGCATTATTGTCATAATAATAAAAGATCTGAAATTATGATTTTAGTAACTTTGATCCCCCCAAACCCCTCCTAAAATTTCGAAAATTTTCATACCCTTTCTTAGCGAGCGCCTATGGCCCTAGAGGCACCTACATACCAAATTTCATTCCAATCTGTTCGGTAATTTTGGAGAAATCGTGATTTAGTAATTTTACCCCCCAGACCCTCCTAAAATTTCCAATTTTTTAAACCCCTTTTTTAGTGAACACTTATGGCCCTAGAGGAAGCTACATACCAAATTTCATTCCAATCCGTTCGGTAATTTTGAAGAAATCGTGATTTAATAATTTTGATCCTTTCAAACCCCCCTAAAATTTCTAATTTTTTCAAACCCTTTCTTAGTAAGCACCTATGGCTCTAGAGGAAGCTACATACCAAATTTCATTCCAATCCGTTCGGTAGTTTTGAAGAAATCGTTTTGTAATAACTTTGATCCCCCTAAAATTTCTAATTTTTTCAAACCCTTTGTTAGTGAGCACCTATGGCCCCAGAGGAAGCTACATACCAAATTTCATTTCAATCCGTTCGGTAGTTTTTGAGAAATAGTGATGAGTGAGTGGTATTTCGCTTATATATATATAAGATAAGTTGAATGGATATGTAAAAATACAAACATTTCACCTTCTGCCTGCGCATAACACAGTGTATTTTATTGAAAACTTAAATTATTTAAAAGTAGCAGCAAACTTGTGACACCTCAAATTAAAGTACTTAAAAAACCATTCATTTTCAAAATTAAATTCGTCCCATCCATTCGTTTCCCACTCTCAAAAAATTATATCTTTTACATTATAAAAGTTTCGTTCACGCTACGCCCGACTACCGGTACTCTTCGCATACATTAATAAAGTCCTATGCATATGGTAGGACATTGTACCATAAACATTTGGCAATAGGAAAGTGAGGATTGCCGTCATATAATTCATATCCCAGTCTGGCAATGCTCTGTATCGCAGTCCAATTGGCAAAGTTCCATCACTGATATTGCTCTAAACTTTGTTATTGTTTCTTTATCGCTTTTCTATTGATGCACCAATAATACAGTCCGTCCTGTGAAGAACGAACAAACAGCTTCATTTGATTTAACCTATTTGTTAAACTACATTTTTGTTTGTTTTTGATATCAGAAAATGAAATAACGACTTTCACGTGGTATAGTCTCCAAATTAGTGAATTTAATACAATAGGTGAATAAATATCTTTCAGTTTGTCCGTCAAAGTTATTCAATTAATTATTTCACATATTACACTGGTATATCACAGACATGCAAATAATGCGACTGCGCAGCTGAACCGCTGACGTGAGTTGAGAATTAAAAAAATTAACTTCATAAACTTTAGGGTTTAAGGGTCTGCTGTAGTGGCGGCCATCTTGGATTTTTATCCCATAAGGGCAATGTTAAATTTCAAACCATTTATTTCGTTTACTTTTGATCATAAAATTGTTTGCAAGGTCTCATTTTAAGCACAGTCACAATACGCATCCGTCTTGCAATTTACATTTTTTTAAATGCTTTTGATTTGTTATATAATTGACATTTTGTAAGTGCAAAGTTTTAATTTTTTTCCTAACACAATAAAAAATTAATAATGAAAAATAATTTGCAAGCCGGATCCGACATTGTATAAAGAATATTCACTTTTTTTTCAACACTCAATTACAAAAGATAGACTTATAAAATGGTTTGAAATGAGGCAATGTCAAAGCGTTCAGCTGCAAGAAATTGCATTGTTTAGATAGGGATACAGTGAGAAGCGGTTGCGTTTCCGATTGCTTTCTCGTTTACTGGAGCAGACCCTTAAATCAACTAGTACCTGGGCGACCGAGCATCGCTCAGTTATTTTTTTTTGTAATTTTTTTAGGAAACTGTATGTAAATACGAATCATATACTGAATAAATATGAATAATTTTCAATCTTACGTACATATGAACTGTTTAATTAATTTTTTTTAACATGAGTGCAATTAGTTTAACATTTTATTAGAATATAATATCTGCTATATTATAATAATTTTTTACAGTTGATCTATCACTACGTATATATTTGAATACACTCAATTTTATCATGACTAAATCGGATCTTAACCAAATACTTCCTTCCATACTATATTGCGGGTATGTCGAGGATTTTCATTTGAAAGACGTACTTTTAACGTATAAAACTTATAGAACTCTGGAAAAAGCTACATATAATGAAAACTGACGATCTTAAGTCCACGCCGACAAATTCGAATATTTTGCCTTGAGATTTATGTACTGTCATGGCAAACAAATAATAATTAGATAATTTATATTACCTTTATATAAAGAAGTAAGAGAGCTACTTAGAGATATAAAACCTAGCGCATTCGAATCCTGACGTCCCAAAAGAGTTTTATTCTAATTCGAATTGCTAAAAACCGTGCTTCCGCTTGTTGGATTTTTTTTGGCTAAGGAACTAGTCCGAGCGACTTAGAAAACCAACGTGTTGCCACGCGCAAACCTCTCTTTTTCGGGATCACAGGGTTTTCGCCCCACGTTCGGGAGCCACTTGCCACGCGCAAACCTCCCTACCCTCTTAATTTATTCAATAAACACAACCTTTTGTTGTTAACTTTAACACTTTCCCTCATCAAATAACACCCAAGTGTTTTCAGGCCTTATTTGACGTTGTTCCGTTGTACTACCCCGTTAGAACAATTTGAGAGGTTTGGCGAGGGCAAGAAAAGGAAAACTTTTTGTTTCCTATTCTTAAGTTTTTTAAATTTAAATTAGTTAGACCTGTTTTGTCTTTTGTGTAGTACACTAGCTCAATTCTAGACTCTTTTTCGGGATCGTTCCCTTTGGAGTTAAATTTGTAGTGATCCGCGAATAACTCACCTGCTGGCTTAATTACACTAGAGCACTGAATGGTTTTAGGATTAATTTGATTGGATTTGTAAATTATATATTCAAAATTTTTCTATTGAAAACACAAAAACGATTTATTAATTAACATAAATCCATTAACTTTGAAACAACAAATTATTATTTTCAAAAACACAATGAAATTTATTAATCTTTAACTTATAATTACATATATTGAAAAGTAGCAAAATGATTAATTAATTTATTAATTAAAATTTGTATATTAATGATTATATTATTTACATACGACGATTTGCCATTGTGAGTAATGAAACGAGTTTACTTTATTCAATTTCCCCAGAATTTACTTGAATTTATTTATTTAATTTAATTTATATATTACTTTGCAAAAAAGGGATTTATTTAAAATTATAAGTAACAATGATCGTTTGCCACTTACAGAACACAAGAAGTTCGACGCGTAATTCCTTCTGTCGATTTCCAGCGATTTAAAGTTGTTCTCCTTGGTCCCCAGAATGGTTTCTTCGGCTTACAGTTGTCTTCTCCTAGACTTAATTAAAGTTGTCCTCTCCTAGTTGATTGTAGTATCTTTTGGCAAGATAGGCCGTTTATATGGATATTCTTCTCCCGAAATTATCACGACCCGACTTAGCTTTAGGCCGGAGCTAGAAACGTAACGCACACCGAATTGATCGCCCCTTGACTTTCTCTAAGTACCCTCGGAGCTTGGTCAGATGTCTTCTCGTTGGCGTTCCGTGCTAAACTGATGTTAAAGGGGATGCAGGCTTCTATCGTCGACTTTTTACTTGTCAAACCAGCATCTTCCTCTATGTAACAAGAAATCCTGGTTTCTTGCTTTAGAAATATATTTTTTGGTCTTAATATATTTCCTGATTTATTTGATGAATTTTAGTGCCTTTATTTCCCATCGATTAGGCCTAATTTAATTATTATCTTCATTTATTGAATTTCAATGTGCGGTCTGTTTTGCTCTTCGTAGTGGATCCGATGACGTCACTTCCCCCTCGCAGCTTCGG
>JAGFPH010003632.1:130402-141690 GCA_018207615.1 Philaenus spumarius | reverse complement strand
TACTAATATGTGTCATAATCTTATTCTTTGTTCAACCTTATAAATCATTTTTTTTAGTTTTTCAAATATTTTCAATACTAATATGTGTCATAATCTTATTCTTTGTTCAACCTTATAAATCATTTTTTTTAGTTTTTCAAATATTTTCAATACTAATATGTGTCATAATCTTATTCTTTGTTCAACCTTATAAATCATTTTTTTTAGTTTTTCAAATATTTTCAATACTAATATGTGTCATAATCTTATTCTTTGTTCAACCTTATAAATCAATTTTTTTAGTTTTTCAAATGTTTTCAATACTAATATGTGTCATAATCTCATTCTTTGTTCAAAATTATAAATAATTTTTTTTCGTTTTTCAAATGTTTTCAATACTAATTAATATGTGTCATAATCTTATTTTTTGTTCAACCTTATAAATCAATTTTTTTAGTTTTTCAAATATTTTCAAGACTAATATGTGTCATAATCTTATTTTTTGTTCAACCTTATAAATCAATTTTTTTAGTTATTCAAATTTTTTCAATACTAATATGTGTCATAATCTTATTCTTTGTTCAACCTTATAAATCAATTTTGTTTAGTTTTTCATATGTTTTCAATATTATTCATTATCCCATAGGGTCTACATTTAGCTTTCCTTGTCTCTACAAATGAATCTTAAACGAAACTAATAAATTAATACTATAAAACTAAAGTTTGTTACCTGTAAAAAGATCTTAAAACAAATGCACAACTGATACTATGAACCAAATAAAACTTAATGAATGTGTAGTTAAAAATGTATTTAGTCAACATTATAAACATAAGGAATAAATAAATACAATAGGTACGAAATCTCTTATTTTAAAAACCTTTACACAAATTAATTATAAGCTTAAGTAGAAAATCGTTACTGTCTTTCATGTCTGTAGCTCGAAGTTATCGAGTCCTGTCATTTTTTGACATTGAGATTTGCAACAATTATTGAATTACTGATGCCGTCGACATTACAAGCGGATAATGAGGTTTACGAAAAGTCAAATTCGTATTAAAAAAACTGCGTTGTTATTTTTATAAACGGAGGCAAAATATTTAGCGAATTTATTTGACAGATATTGTACATTATTGGATTGAAGCGAGGAAATTATTCCTTTATCATCCCACTTTGATATCTCCCTAACAAGAAAAATAATATTATTTCATATATATGTTTCCGAGAATAACTTTTTTTATGAAAGACCTTTTTGATATAGATTTGAAAAGAGAAGATTTGTTCACAGAACTAATTGTTAAAATGCAATGAAGCTGTTTTATAAAGAAAGTTAACTTATAATACTTCAAAGAATTATAAATTAGAAGTTCGTAATAGTTAACGTTTATAAAACCTAATATGTTTTGGTGATGACCTAAATGTTCTAGTGATAATTAAAAGTTTAACACTAGAACAATTATTTAGTTTATCTAATGATATTAAAAACAGTTTCAACAAACATTTTCTGAGAAAGAAGAAAGTGGTTAATTAAACTTCCTGAGACAGATTTCCTACTGAAAACTATGAAATAGTTTAAATTTTAAAATTGTATTCAAATATTTATTACATATCTAGACAACAAAGTAAGATCGTTTTTATAATAATAAAATTCTACACTACTTCCAGAGGTTCCTATCAGAGACCGATATGCCTACATTACTTGCCTTCAATGCGTACTAAAATACAATTTTGCCTGTACTCCATTTGTTTGAATTCAATGATGTTAGACTATGTTTACATAAGAAGCTGTAACATGGGTTCCAACCATTTTCAGTAAAAAGCGAACAAAATGAATATCTAGAAAATATTTACGTACGTTTTTATTACTGTTTGACATAATAATTAATTTAATTTGTTGAATATAAGTTGCTGAATAAAACTGCAAGCAATAACTTTTCGGTACTAGTTTAGATGAGGGTGGTCATTAATTTGAAAAGAATGTAACAAAACTTAACTTTTTTCTTTTAAATACAACAAAACTGTACAGTCCGATGACTGCGGAAAATCAAATATGACCAATATAAAACAATCATAAAGAAAAAACATAGTGTTGAATAAGTGAATTAACAGAACGAACTTTCAGTCATCTTTGCTAAGCTGATAGATATAACATCGTTCCCAGATTTATTAGGGAAAGTAAGTGGTGCTTCCAGTTTATATTCGTTGATAAAAATACAACATACTGTATCTAGAGACTGTAAACTAGTTTATTTCAGGGTTTTTTTTAACTTGCATCCCAGCTGTGTTAAAAGAGAGTGATATTTCGCAGTTTAGTTGATATCTTTGCAGATGACGAACGTTTTTTAGGAAAGAAAGAAGTGCTGTAAACATAAGAACATTGTGACGGTTTCAATGTTGAATTGTGAGATCAAACAGGAGAGCAGGATGTGTTTTAGCAGTTTGGCGAAAGTTTATATTACGACCTCTCGCCATATTGCGACAGTTTACGCAAGAAACTGCTATAGTACGTAATATTTTAATGTTCAATTATATTTCTAAACGTCTTAAATAAATGAAAACAGAAAATAAATTTAATTGAATTAACTATTAACGGGAAATAAAACACTATAAACTTAAATCCAAAATCACAACTTATTTAACTCAGAAAATATTATACCAATATTTTCAATCACATCGTACTGCAGAGGCGAAAAATAAACACGAACTCCGCTATTCCTACAACTTAATGAAACTTAAAAAAATACATGTAAATAAAACTGGAACACAAGCAATTTCAATTTATAAAATTCCATAATAGATAAATACTAGCCAACTACTTTATAACACTTTTTATTAAACTACGGATATTCGATATACATCAATGTTCACGATTCGATAAATTGAACCAATCCGTTGTGTACAACGAACACAGAAAAATAATAGAAGGGACAAATGCAGTAACAAGCACTTGCCGTAGTTGTCGCCACCTCCGCCATCTTGCGATAGGCAAACCCGCTTATTGACGGTAAAACACGGTTACATTTTTAGTGAACACTTTTCAATCACACTTCGTTTTACAATAATTAGCGTAAAGATAAAAATTTGAAACTTAACACAGTTAAACTATATTAGTTGTGGATGCTAATGGTGTAATTGAAAGTATTAATTTTAACTTCAATGCAGTCGTAATACAAAATACGCAATTAATTTGACAGTTTACAGTGATTTTTAAATCGTGACATGAAAAAGTTAGATAGTACGGAAATTGCGTATTTTTAGGGCAGGTGAATTACCAAAGCGAATAAAAGTTGTCTTAATAGTCAAATCGTATGAAAATATTTTTTTTTTATTTGGCTTTTGTCGTTTGGTTAATACGGCAGGTTGATTGAGATAGATTTATGCGGCTCGGTGACTACCGCTAAATGCGCTAGGCTGAAGCTTGGAGCTTGATCTCGGCTCTTGTTGGTCAGCTTAGCATTAAAGTTTAGAGTTTACAATAACGGTTTTGAAAGACATACTTTGAGTATATTTGTATATGCAGCTAAATATAACATATTAGATTAGTTACCGACATGTATTTAATTTTTTATTACTATATTGCAGAACCTTTTTTTAGATCATTGAAAAATATATTAGCTTTATACACAAAATTTCAGCCTTAATATTCCGCCGTTTAAAATCTCCCTTAATATCTTCTCCCACTATTAGTTTATTTAGGTTTGGAAATGTAAATAAACAATAAAGTCAGAGTAAGGTTGTAACTGTACTTATTTAACCCTAGAGCGGTGAGGTGATTTTTATTACATTAGTAGTGATCATGGTCTGAGAGGCCGTAACCCACATATATTTTGTATATTGTGTTAGGAAAAAAATAATATAAACACTTGTATTACGTAATAATAAGTTTCATAAACATAATAACAAGTTATTTCATTATTACTTCACTTAAGCCTATTTGAAAAAAAATCAAATAGCGATACATTGAAAAATCAAAATACTTATTTGTTGTATTAAAAAAAATGGCACGTAAAATATAAAACATACTTAAACTTATTATGTCTTAACACTAAAGATTTTATTCTACAAAAAAAATACTTATTATTCAGAAAGAAAAAAACCAACATGTATAAAGTCACAGTTTGACATGGAATTCAAAGATAAATTACAATAAATGTATAATAGATGATATTATAAATAATAAACTGAAATTAAATATGTACTTGGAAGAAAAATATAGTTTTTTGAAACATAACTTAGCCTATTTAAGCTGACAGTCTCATTGACCTAAAAATGATATGGTTTTGCAAAGATGATTTCTTATTGGTCCAGGCGCGCCCTACTACAGTGACTCATCCGCAGAGGACGCTATACGGGAGGCGACAGCTTTCGGTTCAAGTGTCCCTTCTATTATTTCTCTGTGTTAGCTGGTTGTGTATGACAAAGGTATTCGTTGCATCGATTTATTTGAATGATGATTTTTGTTCTAACGTACAGTCTCTAGTCACAGTATGATTCCACTTTGTAAACATATCAAAGTTGATAACATCAACGAAGTTGTTTTGTAATCTGGATTTCTAACTTAGTGTTCAAATTTGTTCTGCTAAACACAGAGTCTGATAATCGTGTCACTTTACCATGTTTGGTAAATAGTCCAGTCAAATAGTACACTAGAAATCGCTAAAATCGCAAACTAACGGCTAGTTCTGATTTTATAATATGTTGTTAGGACCGCTACCAGTAGTGTATACCCAATTTTGCAGCTTCGAAAGACCTGTGCTAACTTCGTAACGTAGCACGCGAAAAACCGCGAAATTTTCGCACTTTTTTAAGTTTTTCCACTATATCTCCTAAACTTTGCGTTTTTTCATAAAATATGTAATTTACGTTTTTTAAAGTAGATTAAATTTACTACAATTTGAGACCAGAACCAGCTCTGTAACGCAGAGATCAGAAAAAATACAGCCCTCCAAAATTGGCAATATTTTTGCAAAAAAGTGTAATTTTAAAATTTTATCACCTTTCGACCCCGAAATCGGGGAAAATACCGTACTCATCTTTAGAGGTAAATCATAAGAAAAGATGTTGTAACGAATGTACGACGTCTATAGGTCTAACAGTTTCCTCACAATGCTTAAAAATAAAAAAATGGGAAAACTGCATTTTTCGCAAATTGGCTCTGATGAGTTCTCACGATGTAATTTGAAAGGAAAACCGTGTACATCAGCAAGAAATATATATTTAGTCTATTAGTAATGTATTTACATTGTAATTAATTCAAAATATTTTTATATATCTATATGCATATTTACGAGAGATATTGTTGGTAGATTGTTGGATTGGAATAGTTCATTTTGCCCGCTTCGTGGGTGATTCGAAATCGTCAGATTCAGCACAAAACGAGGTCTTTAGGTCTAACAGTTTCTCCACAATACTTAAAAATCCCAAAAATGGAAAAACTGAATTTTTTGCAAATGGGCTCTGTTGAGTTCTTACGATGGTTTTAGGATTACTTGACTTAAGCACAGGTAAAATTCTTCAAATATGTCTTTCGTTAGTTTAATGTGATTAAAAAAAGAAAACTGCAGTTCCCCCATCCCTCTGGACTGTGGAATCAAAAATCACAAATCTAGAAAACCCTATATAGATCATTACCAATGTAAACAAAATGTGTGAGAGCTCAGTCAAGGATATACGCCTTTGAAAAGGAAGTGATGAGGTAAGGACGAATAGAAGGGGAGCTAGGCGCTCTTTCTCGTATAACTGAAAATTTAGGCAGGCAGGTATTCCCTCCCTTCCCCTCCAACAGTCCTTTGGTCACAAATAGGGTTCTCATTCTCAGTTTAGTTTCTATTACTCGTCGCACGCTAACGAAATAATTTCGGCTCCACCGGGATGTTGTTTTATTTGTTGCAATACACTCGAGGAAGGTACAGTTGTAGTTGTGAAAAAACGCGGAATTCGTTTTTTAATTCAAGTGAGAAATGGGAATAGAAGGTGCCAAGCAAATCACTGGCAACTTATTTGGAAAGGTTACTTTCAAGCGAAAAGACAAAGGGCGAACTTTATCATCAATGAGCACTTCCATCAAAGTAAAAGAGTCAAACTTGTGGATGTAGAGCCACTGACGACCATCTTCCAGCATTTGTGAATCATCAAGCAGTCGAACAAAGAGTTAAAGCAACATTTCAAGCACTAGTTGGCTCCATACCCCATGGCATTATTCACAGAAAAGGGTATGCGCAAAGGAATAAAATCAAAGTTCTATTCACCTTTCACTCCTCTCCCTCAAAACATCTTAGTAGGAGCCAACACGTTTGTTGTGATAGATAGGGGTTATTTACTGCATAAGGTGATATGGCATCGTTATGACTCTGTGCGGGGTATTGTCGCATTGTACGTCAGCTACAGCTTCAATCAGTTCAAACGGAACGTTGCTGTGGTCAGAGAAGAACACAAAAACTGCCGAACGCGTAAGGAGTTCTCTGCAGTGCAACGAAGTCATCTTTCAACTATCATAAAAATGGCCCAGGAGAAGTTGCTGGCGAACAACAGCAACAAACGACGACTAATTGCTTTGATATGCTCCGCCTTCCAAAGCCAGGGAATTGAAACGAATCAGGCAGTGGAGGATGCTGACTGTGATATTGTCAAAGTGGTACTTGACAAGAGCACCTCTTTTCAGTCAGTGCTAATCATTGGAGAAGATGTGGACCTCCTCGTCCTTCCTAATGGTTTGGGATCAAGTGTGAAGAACTTTTTTGAAGAAAAGTGGCAGAGCTGACTCTGGCCCCCATACAATATTCGCCAACCTCATTTAATTGTGGAGATTTGGAAGTCCCCTCAGGATTCGAGTTGTTTCTCCATGGGTGTGACACCACCTCTGCCCTTTTCTGGTATGAAAAGAACAAACTGTGGAGCGCCATCCAGATATACCCTCAACTCATCACCACAGCTGAAGTGTTCCTCAAACCTACTTCAACCCACCAAGCCATCGCAGATGCCAGAGTGAAGTGCCTTTTAGCACTGTATGGAGGAATCTACACTGAAGATACCCTCCAGAGACTGTGCTATAACATTTTTGTGAAAACAGCAGCCACCGCTAAGGTTGACCTCGCCTGTTTGCCTCCAACAGAAGATGGTGCAACATTCCACGCCTACAGAACTTACCAGCAAGTTCAGAAGTGGTTTGGGGGTGGAAAAATTGCCTCTGAATATGGATGGAAGAAGGCAGATCAGGGTCTCATTCCAAAAGCAATGATGAGTGAAGTGGAATCCAGCTCCCTTCCGAAGTTTCTATCATGCGGGTGCAAGAAAGGCTGTAGCGGAGGCTGTTCCTGCCTAAAAGCAGGCCTCAAATGCTCAGAACTTTGCAAATTTTGCTCCGGCGTCTCTGGATAAAACGCCGCCGTAATTCAAATTGCCGAAGGAGGAGAAGACGACGTCGACAATCCACTACCTATTTTTCAAGATGAATCTGACGATTTCGAACCACCCACGAAGCGGACAAAATGAACTATTCCAACCCAAAAATATCTCGCGTAAATGTGCATATAGATATATAAAAAAATATTTTGAATTAATTACATTGTAAATACATTACTAATAGACTAAGTATATATTTCTTGCTGATGTACATGGGTTTCCTTTCAAAATACAACGTGCATGTATTTACATTTTTTTACTCAACAGAGCCAATTTTTCAGTTTCCCATTTTTTTTATTTTTAAGCATTGTGAGAAAACTGTTAGACCTACAGACGTCGTTTTGCGCTTAAATTAAAGCGAATAACATTCGCTACAACATCTTTTATTATGATGTACCCCTTAAAATGAGTATTTTCCCCGATTTCGGGGTCGAAAGTAGACCAAATTTTAAAATTACGCTTTTTGCAAAAATATTGCCAATTTTGGAGGGCTGTTTTAGGTCTGATCTTTGCACTACAGAGATGGTTCTGGTCTCAAATTTTAGCAAATTTAATTTACTTTAAAAACGTAAATAACATCTTTTATGAAAAAACGCATATTTTAGGAGATATAGTGGAAAACTGAAAAAAGTGCGAAAATTTCGCGGTTTTTCGCGTGCTACGAAGTTAGCACAGGTCTTTCGAAGCTGCAAACTTGGATATACACTACTGGTAGTGGTAGTAACAACATATTAAAAAATCAGAACTAGCCGTTAGTTTGCGATTTTAATGTACTATATGACTGGCCTAAAAACCTTCGTCCAATATATACTATTTAGAATGCAGTGACGTTAGTGTATTTGGTATTAGATGGTGGCCCGAGGTTTTAGGAAAATTGAATTATATACTGAAACAAGACGTTAAATTTACTGTAAAAACAAACAAAACATCCGCGGAAAATAAATGTAATAGAAACTACGACAAAAGAAAACTAAAAAAATACAGGTTTAGTTTATGTAGGTATTTTCTCTGTGATCGCACTAAACAAAAATAGACAGATACAAAACTTAACTTGTTCCTTTATATAAAAAGAAAGTAACACTTCACTGATGCCTAGAAATCTAATAAAAACAAGTAAAAAGTGGCAAAGCTGCTTTGCCGAGTTGTTTTGAAAGCAAGAAGTCCTACCAAAATGTAAAGTTTAGGAGCTAAAACAAAGCTGAAGCTGAAGATATAAAAATAGCATCATGTTGTATATGTTTACAAACTGGAAACATAGTGTGACTAGAGACTGTAAATAAATTGTTCTGGCTATTTTTCAATCTTTTTGTACAAAACAATTTAATTGGTGATAAAAATTGATTTAATGTTTACCAACTGAAAACAAAATGTAACAAGAAACTGTAATTTAATAGGATACTTCTGAATATGTTTTTATTTTATTTTAGGAGTTGTATTCAGTTATACAAATAAACTTAATTTGTGTTAGGCTACCAATTTAGGCTACATTTTAGAAACTGGAAACATACTGTGACAATAGAGAAGAAAATGTTGTAGGCAGTGACGCACGGCCTAACCATACTGCAGGTAGCCTACTCTCTCGATACTTTAAAAAGTTTAAAGCATCGAAACTTACCCTGTGTGATACTAAAGTAACTTATAGTATACTCCATTTTTAAAATAAAGTTTATAAAAATGCAAAATTAACTTTCCAGTTCGATTTAAAGGAATTAACCGTATTTAATGAGGCAGATATCCTCCCACATTGTAGTAACATTTTTATTAATTAGTTACTATGTTACATAAAGGGGTTTTATGTTAATTTATGCAGCTCTATTATGTAAAATTCCCGTCATTCATACAAACAGAACCTGGCCTTACTGCATGTGATTCAATATCTACACCCGATTCCACGTTCACTGTGTAGTACAGAGCGCCCATAAGCCATGGTATCCTTACGACAGTCTCAGCGATACTAGCCAACTAAAAAACATCAACTCCCATGGTAAGCTCGGTCAGTTGACGCAACCCGCATGACAATAAACTTGATGTTCGCTATAATGGTAGCAGCATGTCAATTCTCCCGTAAGACCTGTACTGCACGTTGAACGTGGAATCGAGTGTAGGATAGGCTATCGCCCCCCCTTCATCCTATCCCAATTTAAGTGCCTCTGTCCTAATCTATAGTAATTTCAGTGAAAATATCAGATTATACAATACTGTAATCAGTTTACATTTGCTTCGTCACGAGTTGCCACGAGGATTGGTGAGCGAAGTGAGCAACCCCTAGTATTTTACAGTTGAGTTTGATGTACGATCACTGTCGTAATTTCTAATGAAAATAATGTTCAAAACTTAAAAAGTAGTTTTTCAAATGTAATGAAAATGTTCTCAGTTGGACGCAAGTCAAAGAAAAATAAAAGTTATTTGTGATTTATTGTGTCTCGATGCCATGCTTGAAAGCTGTCAGTTCTGTAAAGGAATTATTGAATAGCAAAGCTAAGAGGACGACAACAAAGAGAAGAGCAAGTTAATAAAATGTCCGATATTTGATTCAAATCTTTTTTCTCGTCCTGTAAAAACAATACAAAGTGATGAACGATTCCCTGTTTTCAAAAGAAAATAGTTTTTAGTGTTATACTCGTACAACTCTCGCAAATAATAAGTTTCTTTCCTCAATACAGTTTAAACGGTAATGTACGGTAGAAACAGTAAAGGAGACATTCGAAATGCTCAGATAGTAGAGAAAAAGGGAGGCTGCGTAATTTTAATAACGTTAGAGAAATGAAAATTCCTTTTAAACTTATTACACTTTCCAAGTTTTAGTGAAGTTGGACCGATATTGTTTTTTTACAAAAACCTACAATTTCCACCATCTTTAATTTGAGTTATGGGAAGCTGCAGGTTTTCATTACAAACTTTGAAGTTTTGGTAAACGGGTGGGATACAATATATTCAACGAATTGTTTCTCTATGAACAGTATCTTTGGCAGGACAACAGTAGGTGTAAATTGTATGGATGTACATACTATTGTAAATGTTTAAAGTTTTTTTAATATACACCGGGATGTAAAACAGAAAAATATTCTTAAATTCTACTTTACTAGGCCTTCCTTTTTAATACATGATGAAATAATAAATAGGAAGTTAAGTTGTTAGTACTTATTTTTACTAAGTAAATATGCTTTTATAGTCTATTAACATTATAAGCCTCTAATTTTATTGAAATTAAGTGGCGAATTACAATATTAACAAAAATGTATGAAAATTAGGTATCCTTTATAACAAATATCAATCTTAGGACACCACTATAAAATTTAAAAACATCTGCTGTGTTTTACTAATATATTATATGAATTGAAATATGTTTAGTAAATTAATTTTTAGAAAATGCAAACATTTGGTAGTCTAGTTTAAAAAAAAATATACTTTAACTAAGAAACAACACTATATAAATGATAAAAAGTATACAGTTTCTCACAAAAACGAATAATAAGTTATAAGTGTGCAACTGTAAACGTCACTGATGATGACGCTGTGATCACTGAAACGCGTCTGGGAATTAAGGCTCGGCTCTAGTAAAACAGAAAGCAACCTGCGACTCCTTATAGCGGCGGTAGGTTACGCGGACATTGCTAATCCTAAATGCATTTAAAACCCGCAATTATTCAAAAAGCGTTTTTGAAAAATTCCAAACTCTTAGGGACAAAATTCTTCATCCGAATGGCTTGGTAATTTTTCGCTATTATTAATAGTTACAACGTAAAAAAATATTTAAAATCACCCTATAGCGGCGGTAGGTTACACGGACATTGCAAATCCGAAATCCATTTAAAACCCGCAATTGTTCAAATAGCGTTTTAAAAAAAATACCTAACTCTTGGGGACAAAATTCTTCATCCGAATGGCTTGGTAATTTTTAGCTATTATT
>JAGFPH010003632.1:66490-130392 GCA_018207615.1 Philaenus spumarius | reverse complement strand
GGACAAAATTCTTCATCCGAATGGCTTGGTAATTTTTAGCTATTATTAATAGTTACAACGTAAAAAAACTATTTAAAATCAGCCTATAGCGGCGGTAGGTTACACGGACATTGCTCAGCCTAAATCCATTTAAAACCCGCAATTGTTCAAATAGCGTTAAAAAAAAAAAAAAAAACTCTTGTTGACCAAATTCTTCATGCGAATGGCTTGGTAGTTTTTTGCTATAAATAATAGTGACAACATAAAAAAATATTAAAATTTAATGTTTTAAATTGTTAATTAATATTAAACAAAATATTTTTGTTAGTTTTGAAAAAGCCATTTGCATGCATATTGACCATAGCTTTAAAATGACATGTCGCTTATAATTTTCCGATCAAAAATAAAAGAAAAATTTGGATTTTAATTTAACATTGGTGTTATGGAGTGTCAGTCAACATGGCCGACAGCTAGAGCCGACCTAGTTTATAATATGTTACGTCAAAGAAGGAAAACGCTCATTGAGGGAAAACAATGCCGAGTTGTGGTCTTTATAAAACATCCATAAAACGTTATTGGTTTTTGTTGCTTATAAATAGCCAGAAAGCGTTGTGGATAACTGAAAAAGGACCGCAATACGAAATTCGTGTAGTGGCTCTCTTGATATTTGGCCCCTAAACATTGTGGATAAAATTATAACTTATTAAAGGGAACATTGCAAACACCAGTCGAGTTTGTCGTCATTCTTGAATGCCATTTCTGAGTGTGATCATCTGTGCTGGTAAAATATATTATTATTTTATAATAAATTCTTGATCGGCTTTATGCTTGTAATGAACTTATGTAGAATCTCAGAGAGTAGTTTTATTGATTATGCACCTATGTGGAAGTCAGCGTGGGTTTATAACGAGCCACTGTAAAAGATACCGCATTGGTAAAAATGCAAATGTGGTTAAAAAAAACATAAAATTTAACACAAAACGTCACGGTAATAATTCTTGTTAAAATAAATAATTCTGCAACATTCTTGATAATTTTGTCACCAATTTAATGTTGATAATGATGAAAGATAAAGAAACGACAATGAATAAGAATGAGTAGTCGTTCCACCGTGAAACACTTCTACCCGTATTACACGTCACAGTTGTGTATTTTGTGTTGTGAGTTAAATGTTTTTGTGTTATATGTTAATGTGAATTTTTTTTTTAAATCTGATGAAGTTTCGATTATCATTTTTTTAAACATATGTTTCGAAACATATGCGTCATAAACGTACGCTGAACGATTTCACACGACGGATAAAAGGTAAAATTAGTTATATGAAAAAGACTTTTATTTTCTTACCTTTATTAGTATTAGTATTACCTTACTCAGTATTAGTTAGTCTAAAATCCAGAAACTGTGAAACACCTGTCCATTGTAAAATTAACTCAATCTCTACTAGTCCAGTAAATCCGTATCCCAAAAGGGGGGCTCAGATGCAAAAGGTCGGGTAGTTCTGATTTTTTGGTATGTTGTATGTTTAGGTTCACTATTTAAAATTCCAAGTTTTCGACCTCGGGCGTGCTCCGCGCGCGCCACCGGCGCTGAAAAACCCCGATTTTTTTGACCTTGTTCTAGTTTTTTCAAATTTTCAGCATGAAGGACTAGTTTGACAAAAAAAATCAATCAGTCCTTTTTTAAAGATCAGTAAATTTTCCACAATTTAAAACTAAAATCATCTTCCTGAGTATAATACTGTTTGAGTTACAGCCATTCAAAATGTGAGCAAATTTACAAAAAATTTCAAAATCTTAGTTTTTACATAGTATTTTCGTTTTTTGCTGTGAAATAAGAAGTTTTTAGCAAAACTGATTAGGACTAAATTTAAAGTAGAGAAAAGTAGCTTTAATATGTGACTAAAATGGGATTTCTACCATGAATATAGCTTCTGAGATACAGCTGTTTGAATTTTGGTTACACTTCCAAGAAATAAATAATATGAAATGTAAAAAAAAACAGTTGTAATTGAAAAATTCAAGTTGTTGGTAGAAGTGTATAATATTAAATTTAATCAGATAAAATTAAGTTTATACTAAATGAAAGAGTTTATATTTATGAAAATTAAAAAATGTTACATTAAATACTGTTTGAGTTACAGCCATTCAAATTATGAGTAAATTATTGAAAATTTTTTAAAATTGTTAGTTTTCAGAGAGTATTTGCGCTGTTTTACTGTTAAACTATAATTTTTCAGCAACATTTATAAGGACTAACTATAAATTAGAGAAATGTAACTTTAATCTGTGACAATGTGGCGTTTCTGTCTTTAATAGCTTGTAAGGCAACGCTGTTAAAATGCTGCTAGTTTAACATAATATAATGTATCTTTCTACATTATAAGACTGGTGGATAGTCTGGAACAGAAATATTGAAGGTGACAGAATATAAATACTATAGGTAGATGAGTCATCCTGGGTCATGGATTGTGACAGGTGTTCAAATGAAAAGGTTTGTTGACGGTTGTGAAGTGCGAAGAAGGGGATGTAGGCTCTGAACTCCCTTTCACAGAATCAGTTTGTGGGGTGGGTTAGTTCCAGACATTATTATTAATTCTTATCTCTTGGTATTATTATCTCTGATCAACTGTTAGTTGTGTGCTGTCCTTTGTGCTTTAAATCACGCGTAGTTTTGGTAAATACAGTTTCGTCAAATTTCCACCTTGAATTTTAGGTTGTTATACATAATTGTAATGTTATTGTGTTATAGTGTTATACAGTTTACTAGTGTTTAAGTGATTTATCGCATGGTGTAACAAAGTGTTTTTTTAAGTGACTACAATATGTCTGGTTCCTCAACTTCCAAGGGTTGAGTATAAAAATATTTTCCTGCAGAAAATATCCTGTAGAATGGGGATGGGTGCAGTCTGAGCGTGGCATCAGCCCAAAGAAAATGGAAAAATACCCGGCCCCACAAACCCTCCTGAAATTCATTTCGTGTACCTGCAAGAAAGGATGTAGTAATTCGTGTGGATGTCGGAAAGCAGGACTGAAATGTTCAGCAATATGTTCATTTTGCTGTGGTGAATCGTGTGACAATGTGTCAGAAATAGAACTAGACTTCATTTCTCCCGAAATTGAAACATTATTCGAACTGGAGGATGATAATGATGATGCAGAGAGTGTTTGTGTTGTTCCCCCTTTCAATGTGGACAAGTGTCAACCATATGAGAAGGAAAAGGGCAGTGAATTAGAAAAAGAACTTACCTCATCCCAGGCCCTTTAAAGAGGTGTCGGATATAATATTTAGGTATTTAATTATTTTATGTAACATTTTTTATTTTCCTATAAAGTAAACCTCGGTTAACCTTACTAAAGGGGAGGAATCCGCTTCGGATAACATTTTTTTCGGTTAAGCCATGAACATCTAGCACGAAGGCTTTGAATGTCAAACGAATTCAAAAATCTATTTTTATGCTACACTTATGTTCTTTATTTAAGTAAAAATTACATTTTTAGGATTACGGTACATCAATATACAGTATACTGTAATTAATATTTTGTAGCATATGAATTACTCATGCAAAAACTCAGTAAGTTTTATTTGTTTCTTGTATGCCTCCAAACGTTTTCGAGCAGCGATGTCCGGCCATCTTTTCAATAAAAGGAGCTTAGCCGTCGTTGACTCACTGTGTGAAAAGAAATAAAATAATTACGACAGATTAGTGATGGGGGTTTGTTTATTTCGCGGTTTGGAACTTCTAACTTTTTACGAGTCCTGAGAAAACTGAAATCAACGTTTGACATTGTCACATTTTTTTAAAGCCGCTACTTAATTTGTAATAAATGTTTAAGATGTAGAAAAAGGTTTTAATTTTTTTTTTTATAATAAAATTGTACATACAATATAACATGGCTTTTATTTTTGGATTTCAGATTTTTGGAGGCGTTTCAGATAACCCGGGTTTCGGTTGACCCGAGTTCGGTTAACCGGGGTTTTACTGAATATACTCTTTAATTTAAAATACATTAAACTTGATGTGATTGTATATAGGTGTACCCTTGTACAAACAATTTTAATTTTTCAATTACATTTGTTTTTTTTTTAATTTCATATTATTTATTTATTGGAAGTTTACCCAAAATTCAAACAGCTGTATCTCAGAAGTTATTTATGGTAGAAATCCCATTTTGGTCACATATTGCAGATACCTTTCTCTATTTTAAAGTTAGTCCTTATCAGTTTTGCTGAGAAACCCTTATTTCACAGCGAAAAAAAGGAAATACTTTATAAAAACTAAGATATTGGAAAATTTTGTAAATTTGCTCAAATTTTGAATGGCTGAAACTCAGAAAATATTATTCTAAGGAAGATGATTTTAGTTTTAAATTGTGGTAAATTTACTGTTCTTTAAAAACAGTAACTACTGTTTATTTTGTCAAACCAATCCTTAATGCTCAAAATGTGAAAAAACTAGAACAAGGTCAAAAAAATCTGGGGTTTTCGGCACCGGTGGCGCGCGCGGAGCACGCCCGAGGTCGAAAACTTGGAATTTTAAATAGTGCCCCTATACATACAACATACCAAAAAATCAGAACTACCCGACCTTTTGCATCTGAGGATGTACAGATTGACTGGGCTATACGGGTGTTTACCAGGCCAGGACGCAGGCTTGTGGGGGGGGGGGGGATGTTTTCTTCTAGTCGATCGTGAGTAGCGAGCGTCCGGGTTGCACCGATTCATATACTTTAATACTTTGTTCATTGTGTGTTTCTGTACAAATGGAGTTGGACTCAATTGTATTGTTATTTAAGGTAATTTTCCTGTTTAAAAAGGATCAAGCTGTACCACAGATCAAACATGATCCAAACGAAGCCCAATGCTTTCGCTTTTCTTAGCATCGAAAATTACGTAACAAAAACATTGAATTTCACTAGCACAATTCAATCATTTGAATGGTCCAAAGCCAGAAAGAAGATATTTAAAACTATGTACATATTTTGATTGTCATTAGTAAATACATAGACAACTAGACAGTGTTGTTTATTTAGTACAGTCGTGCGTTTTATTTTTCAACTTACTTTCTTTTTAGTCAATAGTCAATGTCTGCTTACTACAAATTACAAGTATTGACTTTTGATACATTTTTGCAGTTCAATCGCTGTTTATGCGTGATTCATATATTTTTTTTCTTCGATATAGTTAAAAATGCATTCAAAAGGGCTAAAAATAAAACTGTGTTAATAGCTCAAATAGCCCACAGAAAAGCTCTAAAACATGAGTTTTACAGTTTAATATGCAGAAAAAATGCCTCACCTCCAGACCCGCTTAAGGGAGCGTAATTTAGATCTTTGGACTAGGGCGTAAATAGCTGTTAATCCGGGTCTGGTATGTACAATGCACCCGTTGATAAGTTACAATCTGTCGTACAGTGGTTGCATCAGATAACGTTCAGAACGCGTTTTGTATTTTAATTTTTTTTAACCACACACAACCCGTAGTGGTAAAATATCATGGGAGCCACGACTCGAATTTCGTATTGTGGTATTTTGTTAGTTAGCCACAACGCGTTCTGGCTATTTGTGTTAATGGTTAACAATTTTAACGATTAACGTGTTATGAATGTTTTTATAAGACCACAAACCGTTGGGGACGTTTTCTCAATGGGCGTTTTCGTTATTTGACCATATCATATATATTAGGGGTTTTATTAGATAAGTTTTCTTAGTTTTGTTTCTACATAATTTTTTTATTTAAACAAGCGACTGCTTGTTTGCCTCATTTGGTTTATGATTTTCATACCTAGTGGAATAGAGTTAAAATTTTTAGAGAAAAGTTCTAAAAACTGTTAAAAGATAAACATAAATTCGAAATCATATATAATATCTGCTAGAATCTACGTAGTTGAGTACAGTCTACTCGCATACTAGCGTTGTATAGACATGCTATATTATTCAGTACTACTTCCACTTAATTGTTGTTGAATTTTTCTTTGGAAATAATATATTTAGCAGGAATCTTGAGGTTTCGTCTAAATATTTCCCAACAACAATCTGAATTAAAACTATCACAATTTTGTTCACTGACCAATCGGGTCATATTCCCCAGCTTTGGCCTATGGTTTGATAAGGGCCTTTATTTTTCTCTTGGAATTTATCGCCTATAAATAACACTTTCAAAAGAATTTCCTTTCAAACTCTCCGTTGTAGATTAATATTAAGCGATTCTTTTCAAACGTTATCGATTTGCCATTAGTCAACGCGTTCTAAACTTTATTCTGGGAAGCTGTGAACCGTAGCCTACTGCAATTCCGAAAATAGAAAAACTTTATAATTTTATACCTGGTTTTGACAAAACCAACTTTTCTAATCTTAAGATACGTAATACAATTGTGATTGTTAGCCTAAGACTATAGTAATTTATTACTACAATAATTTGAAACTAATGTCCGTGGATGCGTAGATGTGCTTTCAAGAAGTCCGTGGGTTTACCGTTGTGAGCTAATTTATTTTATTAAATTGACAACAATCTTAAGAAAACATAATTATTTTAAACTTCTGCACTATGACCAATTATATTAATTAATTATTTTTTATTGGATACAAAATTGGCAATTTGGTACGTTCATACGATAGAACTCTATTAATATAACTGGAACGTTATGAAACAAAATTAACTTATTTGTTTCCGGCGTAGGACAGTGACGGCAGCTGTAACGATATCGAAAGCGCGCGTTTAACATATAAATGTGAGAAAACTAAAGACCGTGTAAAAAAAGGTTTGAAATCAAAGTTTTTAATCAACTCATTTCCAACATTTTTTTCGCTTGACGTTTCTACCCCAAAAAAAGTTTTCGCTTAGTAACTTTTTTATGTTCGGGTTTTTTTTGGCTGATTATATTTTGTATTTTTATAAATTTGTTAACTGACTGATCTGTACGTTTTTTTTCCGTTGGAATCCTCAATTCTTATAGATAAGAAATATGTAAGTTTAAATACAATCGGATGATCCCTGTGCGATGAAGGAGCGTGTTAATGAGTGCGCGCATTAAAATATTTTGCGGCAAAAATCGCACAGTTGAAGTTGACCTACTATCGGAGGGGGAAGACTGTTTTTCGCTTCCAAAACTCCACTACGCTAGCATTCCAGGTGCATTAATTTCTATGGTTTATACCTTCCCATTTATCTCTGTAAAAAATAAACTTCATAGGCTTCAGATTTTATAAACTTATTTTGAATTGAAAATTAATTGATATTGAATAATATTTCGTAATTAAAATTATTTGAAGCAAAATACAGTTGAAACCATGCATGTTTACATTGTAATTATATTTTATTTAAGCTTTGTACGAAATATTTATTAATTTAAGAAAATATATTTATGTAATTTTGAAAGGTTTTTAAAAATACAATAAATTTTTAAATTAGTTACCTTCGATTTTTTTTAAGCTATATCGCTCGAAAACGTTAACCATATCTATCAGAAATAATCATAAAAGCTCACTCACAGTGTTGTCAGATGTGTCAACATTAATTACGAAAACTCACATATACAGATCTATAAACAATAATCATGAAAGTTAACTGAAAGTGTTGCCATATCTTTCAAAAATAATCACGAAAGCTAACCCAGTGTTGCCAGATCTATCATCACTAAAGCTAACAGTGTTGCCATATAGTGGAGGGTAACTCAAGGGGAAATTAAATTTCATGAAAATACATTTGTTATTATCATACGTTACAATATTTTACATAGCCTACAATACACGGTTTTACATTCAAGCATGTAGATTTTTCGTGATTGTGTCGAGTGTCAGTTTTAGGGTTTTACCCGAGGCTAAATTATATTCTAAGAAACAGATTCAGACGAAATTACAATTTACAGAACCATTTTCATGCATGCACACTATTTCAGTACAAAGCCAAGGTATTTGTAGCTTTTTTGAAATGTATCAAATGAATGTTAGCGAAACTAAACTAGAGGTTCCCAAAGAAAAGAATAAAACTATTTGATTGTGAATAGTAAATCGATAGTTATACAATTTGTATACTCTTGTAAATTACTGTTGATTAGGATGAGGTAATGATTTGTTGTTTTATTACAATTTGTTATTATTTGCAGTTACAACAAGAGTAAAAAACCAATAATTTTAATGTTTATAGAGAACATTTGAATTTCCTTTACATATTATATGATGATAATACCATGATTTTTTCGTGTAAGCCATAAATATCATATATCATTTTATGACTTTATTTGTTTTGAAAATCATATAATATCTGGAAATCTGTCACGGTTATTTGTTTTTTTATTGTACGAAGCTGTAATAAGTAATTTTAGATGCAAGTTGATACGGATAAAGAAATCTATATATAATGATGTTACATTTTTTCGTGCATAGTAGGCCTACGTACTTGAGTTCATGTAAAAATACTCAAGATATCCGCTTGGGAGATAATTGATTCTTGTTCCCTGGCCTAGAAGGAGTAGTCAGCACCTAAGTTACGATTCGATAACCTTGATAAGTATGCAGCTGCAGATGTGTTTAGTTAAGTCTACGTTGTTGTTCATTTGTATTGTGTATTTTTATAGAGTATGTGATCTATGATTTATTCAACATTATATCAAATTACGCAAACTCAAAAATAGTTCTAATGTACATTACTGATTATTGTATCTTCATTAGGACAAATAAACTTTCAAACCACGTTAATGACATGGCGTGTGCGTTTCTTTGTTTACGTCACCTGTGACCAGGTGCAAAACAGGAGAAACCAAACTACTTTCGACACTAAGCAATGTTAACCAATAAAACTATTAATATTTTTAATCATACGTACTATGTTTCATTTGTATCAAGTTAATGAATTTAGTAATAAATTTACGAAGAAGTAACATTTTCTGCAAACATCAAATAATATTTTTCATGCTATTATAAAAATTAAACAGGTTAATAATAAACACAATTTTAGACAACGACTTAATTATTGACGGTAATTAAACCGTTCATATTTTATTGACTTTTTAGAGTTGAAATAAACGGTTTACGACAAATCTTTATTAGACACAATAAAATGGGAAATTAAATTGATTAAATTAACATTATTGATCACATCGTGTTGTAGTTGACTATTGAACTAGCTCTATACTACGCTATACTAGTTCTTATCCACGTAACATATCATAAATTAATATAAAACAAGTTGAAAAGATGGAACTCTATTTTCGAGACTTTGGTTTGTGTTTTTTTTTTAAATACTCAAAAATGTCACGTTTTGTGACGCATGTCACCTTGCTGTCAGAAAGCTCAGAAGCTTTTCAATTTTCCGCAATAAAATTACGAACATTTTGGCACCACCAAGTTTTTTTCGAAGTCTGTAAGTGCATGTATCGTGTCCACAGATAGATACACATTCAGAGACACGGACACAAAATTTGTTATTGCTTTATCGTGTTCAGAGACCTCGAAAACGTTTATTAAAATTTCGCATTAGAGGCCCCAAGTAATTATATTTTTTTGGCGTTTTTATCCTAACGTATAAAGTCAATTAAAAATTGAAGTTCTTTCATATCCATTGGCATTGAAAAACAAATGTAATTTAATACTAATTATTAATATTTTTTTAAATTAAATGCCTCATTATATAAATTTAATAATGTGGGTTATTTAAATAAAAAATATGGGTACGAAATCAAATTATTTTGTACCTCGTTTGTAGCGCTATATTTTCATCAATTTTAGTTGTGTTTGTTTTTGAAATAAAAATGGATTCAACAAAAATGTATTGATTTCGTAAATTTCTTTCTTTACAGGTATTTAAGTGGGTTGAAGTTATTATAGTCATAACCCAAAAAGTATGTGTTTCTACCCTAATATTTTGTACTTTAACCTTGGTTTCATGCTAATTTCTTTAATTAAAGATCTGGTAGAATGAATGAATTATTATTTTATTGCACCTTATAAACATGTTTAGACTACATTTGTTGAAATCATAACTATTCATACCTTGTACAAGGAAAAAAATGATTTATTTATTTCCAAAAAAATTTTAATAACACCAACTATAAACAACTGAACTATATCGATGTTTTGAAACAAGTTTGAGGTAGTGTTTATCGCAGAGGAATTAAAACATATATAGAAAAACGGTTAAAATAAAACACACATATATATATATATATATATAGACTCTATACATTTTTGTATAGAATTAACTTCGATTATAGAATACAAGATTCATCCTGAAAAAAACAATTTCAAAAGGGACATCACGCATGTAGGCCTACATAAATTTAACTAAACATTTCTAAAATTTAAATGTTCGCTGTCTTTATTTCCCGTTAAGGTTGTTAAGATTTTAGTTAATGAGTTTTGGTTGAGCCAAACTTATATTCGGGACAGGTCTTGAGCACGATTTAAATGCTTACATTTTACGTTATAAATACTAGAAAAATATTATAACTGATTGGTAAGAAAAAAAACTTACTGCGCTCAAATAATGATAGGACGAAACTTTGGAAGTAGTTCCTTTCTGTTCAGTAAGAAAATTTTATAAAATATACAAATTTAAAATCACTCTTTTGTCAGTCTGTCTGCCAACATGAAATGTCTAAGTAATTGATATAGCTGAGAGTTTCCAGTTATAGAACATGCTGACCAGCACACATATTTCAGGAATATCCTACTATATTTTATATTTCCATAGAAGTTATAATTGTATCTAAATTAGAAAACGGAATTATTGTTTTAATGTTTCCATACAAAACGTTTACGTCAATATTAATTTTGTTTAATGTTCTACTCTAATGTTTGGGACCAAATTTGGTTCCCAAAATACATATTTCATGATAATATCACCTGGAATATCATTTGAATAAAAAATATAACGATATCAAAACAATTTTTAAATAATTTTGTGATATTTAGTTTTTAATCCATTGACGTAAATGTATCTAAACCCCATTTCCACCTCAATTTTAAAAAATACTACAATAAAGTTTTTACTTCCCAGAAAAAATGTAGTAGATGAACATTTAAAAGGTAACGTTCTATATATTCACTATCGGTTTGCTTTGACGATAAACAAAGGCTACAAATATAAAACAGTTTGCAAAATCCCATTACATCATTCGTCTCTCTCTTTCACTACTCTAGCACTTTTTCTTTGTTATTACGAAAACCATTTTGTTTAGTTTCTATTTGTATGCTATCTCACTCATATAAAGTGAATGTTTATACTGTTAATTGGAATTCAAGACGGGTTCTTATTAGCTTGACGTGTTTTAATGCATGTTATACGATATGTTTTACGCAATTGTCAATGAAAAGTTGTATTCTAGCTATTTATGACCACCTTTGTCAAATTGTGGTCAAGCAAATACACACTGATTTGATTTAATTCACACTTTTTGTGAATGAAAATCGAAAAAAAATTTATTTGAAGACATAAAACATAATGGTTACGTTTTTACTACATTGCGATAGTTTAAAATATTTTTTTCCGTGGATATTGTTAAAATTTTTTTGAAAATGTCTTATTAGAAACAAGGTTACATATATGAAACGTTTAGACCTCAGTTTAATATTATATACTGCATCAAAACTTGTTTCAACTGATTTAATTGAATTTATAATTTTGAATTTTTTTCAGAAAATATCAAGTAACACTTCAATGAATAAAGCAAAAGATGAGAAAATTTTATTTTTATATTCGTCCACAGTTTTATTGCAAACAAATATTTAAAGTTTAACCATTTAAATGGTTTCGAAATAGTTTTCTTTTTAAATTCACAATTTCAAGATGCCTGACGATACGGAACGCTTTTCGTGTGTTGGAACTACTCCGGTGTATATTTGTGTAACGACTATCAGAAACACATATCGAGGTTACTATCGCATGATTTACATAAAAAAAGAACCAATAATCGACTAAAGAGACTTAGTTTTACTAAATTTAACTGTTTCGAATAAATGCAATTCAATTGAAATACATAAACTTCCAACCATAGCCAAATTGTAAAAGCAATACTGTTTTTACCGCACCACGTCGTATAACCAGAGTCTTTACGATCTAATAAAAGTTAACCTAAGTGAGTAAGGGTGTTCTTCGTTTGTGCTTTACTGTATAGCCCTAAAGGCGCATAAATCCAAATAGTTGTTTAACATTTAGAATCAAGGTTTTATATTGTTTTGTATGAGGGAGCTGTTACGAAATTAAATGTATTGTTTGATAATTAATTATGTTGGACAAAAACAATGTTGGTAAATGTTTGACAATAGTAGAACTGCAAGCACAATTAAACAGAGTAGATAGTTATGTAGTTAGAAATTATGTAAATGCTTTGTTTGATAATTAATTATGTTGGACAAAAATAATGTTGGTAAGGTTCTACAATAGTAGAATTGCAAGTAAATGGAGAGTTGCATTTTTAAGTAAGCCAATATACAAGTAAAAGGTCTAGGCAAAAACTGAGGAGGGCAGAAATGTCCTCTTTTCTCTCTATTTCAAAACATATGGCCTCCTCAATTTTCTCCATTTCTAATTAAATAGCTATATCCTCAATATCACTGTAATATTACATGCTTGCTAACACAAACCTACTGTTGTCAAACATTTATCAACATTTTTTTGTGCAACATAATAATCTAACAATTCATTTCATTTCGTAACAGTGCCCCTGGTAACATGAAAGTGATTAAATAAACTTAAACATTCGACGTGTGCTAAGAGTTGTATCCAATAGTCTATAAAAACATTAACCTTTAAAGGGTTTTCAGATCCTCAACATACAAACAGCTGATTGAGTCAATCGAAATACAACTATTGCAGTAATGCCTTGGTAAGGAAAATTGGTATCTAGTTTAAAGTTTCATAGTTCCTAGATAAAAAATCATCGAAAACATAAAAATGTATACATCTAACGTAAATTGTGAAAATTTAATAATTGAAGTTCACAAAATGCATAACTTCCTTAGCAGACGTTAAAACCAGCCCGTTCAAAGTAATTGTAAACCTTTCATATATTTAATCATTTTGAAATGCTTTAAATATTTTGTCAAATATTTTTTGCTTTTTTTTTTCAAAAATGTTTTACAACCTTATATAAAAACAACCCTTACTGCATAGGGCGATCTAAACGATGTAGCAGACAAAACCCTTTATTACACTTTTAACAGGAAAAATAATAACATTCAAAATTGCCGTACATATTCTAAATATTACAAAACTATTTTATTGGAATTTCTTAGCGGAAAGGTTACGAAAATAGAGCTTGAATGGGAAGTCTTTACTGTCTTAGTAGGCATTGAAACAAACCAGATCAAAGCTATTGAAAAACTTCTAAATATTGTTTGGAACAATTATTGATATGACTAGGCCTATACTTTAATAGACGGGGATACCGAAATGTGGTGGCAATCAAAACAATCATTACTCTTTTATCAGACAATATAATGATAACAAAATGATAATGATAACGTTCAAAATTGCTGTACGTTTTCTGTACATTATTAACAATCTTTTTATTAAAACTGGTTTTATAACTTAATTTCTTTGTGCTAGGGTGTACAATAGGGTTTATAAATTGAAAAATCATACTCTTATTAGACATTAAACAAACATTCTAAACATTATTTTTATAATAATTGGTAATTAGTTACCTTATTTCAACCGTCAAGTACTCTAAAATATATCCTTTTTGGATTACCGTTTCCGGTGGTACATGCCACCATCATAAGGTCAACCTCAAAAAATATTCATTCCACTGTTGTGGAACACGTCGTAACAAACTATACACAATTAACATACAACATTAAAAAACCACAAACACTAACAAATTTTTAATACATACACTGTCTGAAATATCAACTTCACATATCACATGAGGACTCCGTTACACATGTCATTTCATGGAGGGCATGTGTACAACTCCATGACATATGCAACAGTCGTCTGCTTTGAAACAAACGTTTCAACTACCAACATAACAACTAAAAATTAAATTTGATTAGGTTTGTGTTATGTAATTTAATACATGTCATATAATCAATAGTGCTCTGTCGTTGTTGAAAACTGTTGACTAGATACATTGTAGATGTATTTTTTAAACAAATTTATAGTTTTTTATTGGCTTCCAAGGTATTAGGTGTTGTATATTTTCTGAAAGGGGATGAAATATAGATTTTACTAGTAGTTCTGTGAACAGTAGACCTCGATCGTTGAAATAACAAATGTGGTTTTGAGCTTAGTTTAAAAAATAGTGTGCCAGTAAGGAAGTAAGCAGAACGTTTAGCCAGTGAAACATTATTTTGCAATTCCCGCGATTCCGGGGTTTCTAGTTCTGGTTTTTTTCCTTTTCTTGAGCTTTAACTGCTAAAGATTTTCTTTTAGGGGGCGTTGTGTTTTATTTAGGTTAATAATGCGTAATGTAGCTAAAAATATCGCATTATTGAGGGAAAACATAGAATTAAATATTTACATACTTACATAACTATAACTTAACAATGTATTTACCATATCATATTCCAATATTAGAAATAATGAAAACAAACTATGTTAAAGCGTCGTGATAGTAATCTCAACCCATGTATCAACACTTCCCACACGCTGTCCAACGGTCATTTTTTGTATGTCTTTTATCGCCGCGAGGTTTCATTTGTTTCATCTCATTTTGTCATTCAAGTAAAGGTAAGTCAAATACTTTTATAAAATATATAAATGGTTATAAATACCTTGTTTGTCAAACAATCCTTATTTTTTGTGCGACATGTTTCGTCGTTACACATACGGCATTATCAAGCTACACTTTACAAACACAAGACACTAACATTAACAACATTTATCAACACTATAAAACACTAAAAAAGAAGATTGTTTGTAAAGTGTAGCTTGATAATGCCGTCTGTGTAACGGCGAAACATGTCGCACAAAAAATAAGGATTGTTTGACAAACAAGGTATTTATAAGAATTTATATATAAATATAACAATCCAATAGGCTACAATGAATTCTATTTTATAAAATAATAATTTACAAGTATTCGGTTCAATTCTTTGATTTATCATATACACTGTCTTATAATAATATGTCATTTTTGGACAAAGGATATATTAATAAATTACTATTCAAAACAGGCCTAGTTTTGTTAGATGTCTTGCAGTAGGAACATAAAAACTGGTGTTTTCCAAATAAGAAATTTGAAATTGATAAATATTTTTATACAGTTCTATTTAGAACTAAAATACAAAACGTTTTTACATTTATGAAAAAAATTACAAAAAATGTTTACCACGTTTTATGTAGTAGGCCTAAAGTTGAACTTTTTCCTTTCGTTACTGAAAATGCTTGTTTCTTGAGCTAATAACTTTGTTAATTTTACTTCAATAATTTTTTTTACTGGCATATAATTATGAATTCTTTGAACCTTTATCTACAAAAAAATTACGGAACACTTTTGAATTGGTGTAGAATAAACGTATAAAAACATGGTTGACGTACAAAAACTTGGACGATTTTTAACAAATTTGAAGTTTACAGCCATTTTGTGAGCTTACCGTTAGAGATACGGGGAAAAAATCAAGAATACAATTTTTTTGTACATCAAATTTGCTACTGGCAAAATGCTATTAGTTTTTAAATTCGACTTACGGTTAAGCCACAAACTGGCTTTGGAAAAAAGCTTACACTGAGAGAAACGGTCCGGCCGCCATTTTTATTTTATTTGGGGTTAAAAATGAAAAGTGGAAAAAAGCGTATACATACACGGGCTTGGCCTAGGAATAAGGAACATTCATGCAAAAATCATCAAAATCGGTCAAGGCGTTTTGCCGTAATCGTGAGACAGACAGACACACAGACGAAATGCCGAACGGACGAGTTAATTACCACCAAAATTAAAAAATCTTGTTTTATCCCCAAAATGTAGATACTCCCCTTAACAAATCATTTACTGTGTCCGTTTGTCGCCTATGGAATACACTCCCTGAAGCAGTAAAGTTGGATGACGGCGAGATCAGTTTATAAAAAAATCTTACTTTATCAACAAAATCGAAGAAGCACCCTTGTCGTTAGGTAAATAGGTTACAGATTTGTATGAATGTTTGAAAGAAAGATTATATGTATAATTTTTTGAAGGAATTTTAATTGAGAAAATTAATTGTAAAATTTGTTTTTCTTTGTAATTAGTTACTATAATTTTTGAATATTAGTTTGTGTTTTACTATACTCTAATACTGTAAATTTGTGTAATATTTTATAAGTAGGCCTAATGTAGTATAATTGATATTTATGTAATGGGTTAGGTGGAAAAGAGGACTCAATAGTAGTAACCTCGCCCTAAATAAAGACATTTCAATTCAAACTAATTCAACAGCTTCCCAGTAAAGTATGTGAGTATATCCGCCACATGTATATTTCAACTAAAACCAAGTCTTATACCTTTGGCGAGGGAGTAACAAACTTAATCCTAACTCTAAAATTCTTTCACGGTTTCAGAACTTCATAGATGCAATTCAGTTTACGTTTAACGCCAGACCTGATAGTAAACGTTCTTATGTCAGTAGCAGTTAAAGTTTTATTGCCACCTTAACCGTTTAATTAAATACCATTAATAGTTAACTTTATACACAATGAAAACATTAACAAAGTATTATGGCAGAAGGTATTCTACGCTGTGGCAGTATAGTCGCTGAAAAGTTTATTATATATTATATAGAACGAGCATTGCGTTCCGTAACTATATTAACTTCCATTTCTATCCCTTATACAAATAATCTTTCCTTCGACTTCAAACAACAAACAAGTAGTAAATTTACTTCTCTCCTAGGCTAGGAAGACAAAAAATCAGAATGGACTATCTCTTACAAACAGTGCCGACATCAAATATTGCATATCTTTAAAGCTGTACTTAGTATAATGCCAAGCTGTTCTATTCCCGATTGCTAGTATCTTGTTTGGTGTTTATTTCGTGCCCATGGTTGCCATTGAGCTCTAATACTAAGGTAGCATGTGTTCATGGTTAGTACGTAAGAGTTCTTTCCAAACAACATCTCCAGAGAACTACCTCGCAACCTCTACTCCAAATAAAGATGCCTATTTTTGAAACTCAGACTATCAGAATCAACTATATAGTACCTTAAGCATTGTATATCTTAAGCCGGGTCTATACAAAAACTGCAGGTTCAGGAGCAGTAATAGGACCAGGAACTGGAGCAGACAACGGTGTGAATGTACTCTAATTAATTACTACTAGGCTTAACACTTGCAGTTCATCCTGAATCATGACCAAAGTTATCACCAGCTTGCGAAAATTTAATTTATATCAGGTGCCACGAATCAAGTTCTTAGGGCAACAGCCAATAGAATAACAAAAGTAGAGTACTGTTTCCATGCACTAGGCTGTATCAAGCACTAACACAATGAGGATACTAGCACAGAGGATATAAGTAATACCCAGAGTGTTCGAAGGATAGGAAGATGTGTTTCGGTAATTTCGTTAATATGTTAGCTGGCCGCAGCAGAGCGCGACAAGCGATGTGAGCTAGCTAACGTTGCCTAGTCGTGCAGCCAACAGCCCAACGGCACAACCCAACACCCGGCCCAGTGTCCTTTTTGTCGACGTAGTGTTTAGCGTGCGTGCATTTCAGCTGTCCATCTTCTCTCTCTCTCTCTCTCTCTCTCTCACACACAAACTGTTCAAAGCGGCACCGTCGCTAGCCTCTTGGCCACTAAGCTCTGTTCCGATGCTACACCAGCGCTTCAGTAAAAGCGAAACACATTTCCCTATCCTTCGAACACTCTGGTATTACTTATATCCTCTGTGATACTAGTTGGCAAAGTTTCCATTAGTTTCTCCCTCAATCAACGCATATATAATCACGCAAGAATTGCTGTAAATAATGTAAATCAAATGCTATATCGAGCCTTGATTTCACCACAACGTTCTCTATGAAGTCCTTGTTTACGAACTGTGTTTTAGATAAGATAGTTTAGATAGATTAGTTCCTAATATTTTTTTATTAGTTTATAGGCAAAAAACCTAGGTGGTTATCATCGCCTGTTAGTTCCTAAATGCAAAGATGATTGCCTTGATTTTCTTTTTTATAAACTAGATTTTTATTTCATGCACTATTATTACAATCATAAGTTTCTTTCTTTTTTTTCAAAACTATACATAAATGATATATATATACAAAGTCCCTTTAACCCCTTCATTATTTTTGTTACTGAAAATAACAAAACCTTGTATATACCTTGAATTGCAGAAAAGAACAATTTTATGACTGTATGATAATGGGGATTGCAGGAGGAGAAGGGTTAACAATTTAAAATGTAAAGTAAGGTCACATAATACACCACTGTAAAGCATATAAAAGAAAAACAGAATGGCGCAACCTAAAGCTTTTTATTAAAAGAGAAACAGAGTGAAGCAAAATAGAGCTTAGTATCTTGCTTTGTTTCAAAGTAACTGACAATCAAAGTTCTGGAAAACTATATGTATAGACTATATTTGATTTTTTTGAAACTAGTTATAAAAACTTTGACGAAATACAATTTTGTTTTAAATTTATACCCTCAACAACCTAATTACTCTTAATAGTTATAACCCAATTTAAACCCTTCTTTGATGTTATAATAAAAATATAATTTCCTAGATCTTTGATTGTCCATTACTTTGAAAAGAAGCAAACTTGAACTAAGCTCTAGTTAGCGCCATTCTATTTCCCTTTTAGTAAGCTTTACATTGGAGTAATACATGACCTACCTTTAAATTTTAAAATGATATCCCCACTTCAGTCCCATAAGCACCGACAATTTAAAAAAAATGATATAAAACATATGATATACACAAAGTTTTGTTAACATAATTTCAGAAACAAAAACAATGTATGATTTAAAGTGACTTTATGAACACTCTCTATATGAGTATATATAATAAATATGAGCATGATTTGTCCGTAAGTTCCACTACAACTCCACAATACACCCCTGCAGCAACACAGAGGTGACATGGTATGGTAACCTTTAGAACTGCAAAGGGTTGGCTTCGGAGATATGGGTGTCAAAAGATAAGTCAGTGAAGCAGCTTGGAATAGAGTGCCGAAACTGTTGAGACTGGCCGGCATGTTCTTAAATGTTCAAGGATGTTCTAGAATGTTCCAGAATGTTACACAATCTTGAAGAAGGTTCGAGAATTTGTCAGATGGCTCTGAACCGTCGTAGGTACTTCGAGAACTCTTAGAAACCGGAAACGGGCTATACCTCTGAAACAGGGCACGTTATACAGGGTGTCCCACGGAGGACGTGTTATATTATTGGAAATAAATAAAAACGTTCCTATAAACATAGGTTCGGAAATGCTTCGTTTTCCACATATCATTTTGTTTTGTTTTACAAAATAGTTTATATCTAGAGAATTGTTTGACTGATTATGTTCAAAGTAGCTTGAAATTTAATCTAAAAATGATCTATCTCAAGAAAAATAAATGATTATATCCAATGATGCGTTTTAAAATGGCGGTGGTTTGAAAAGTTCAAATCTGAGTACGGTTTTTGAGTAGTTTAGATTTGAACTTTTCAAACAGCCGCCATTTTAAAGCGCATCATTGGATAGAATCGATTATTTTTCTTGAGATTGATCATTGTTATATTAAACTTTATGATAAGTTTGAACTTAATCAGTCAAACCGTTCTCTAGATATGAATTATTTTAAAAACAAAGGGCGGATATCTGGAAATCGAAGAGCTTCCGAACCTATGTTTATAGGAACGTTTTTCTTTATTTTCACTAGTAGAACACATCCTGAAAGTTTCTTCGTGTGACACCCTGTATATACAAGAGAAAAACATTTGCATTCAAATTATTTGCGCCTACAGTAAATCATATTGTTTACCCATTGACGTGAAATGCACGTCAAACAAACTGGTAGACATCGTGGTTATTACGCTTACTAGCCAACAGCTGATCACAAACAGTATGTAAGCCTAAATGTGCAACATAGACTGATTTGGACGAAACTCACTATATGATTTTGGGCCAGTGACTTTCAAAATTGAATTTACCATACTTTTTAAATTAATTTATTCATATCTGAGAGCGAAGCCGCGGACGCCCCTGCTGTAAAATATTTTCTTCCAAGTTCAAGTAACACTTTGGTTATGTAATTATTACCCCTAGACCAGTATACTAGGCTGGAGGTGGCACGTTAATGACCGACAGATGGAGTTAGTAGCAATTAACCTTAACTTAGTTACACCCTTAAATTTCCTCCCGTGTCTGCTACATCCAGGTTATGATTAATTAAAGTTGGTGCAATCAAATAAAGAAAGCGATATTAGTACTTTTAATTAAGAACGTGATATTGTAAAGGGGTTTAGGACGGTTTTAAAACCCGCTCTCCAAGTTTACCCTAAAAACAAACCTATGTAAAAATTAATTCTTTTTACTTACTTTATAGCTGTCGTACCTGGCTTTGCTCATAGTAAAAATAAAACATTTCCAAGAAATCATTAGCTTGCAAAAATTAACATAATCCCTATATGATGGAAGACAAATGTATATTACTCTTAAACTTTCTAGTGTTCAGTAACATGGTATACATATAAATCCCCTTGTAATCTGGTATATTTAATATTTGTAATCTATGTAATTTTAAGTAGATTTTTTATGTCTAACCACAATTGGAAATTTTATTAAAAATTTAAGCTCTTGTGATATTGAGAATGTCATAATAAAGCTGATTTATCACTGCCAACCTCGAAAGGGATTTTATTCGATAGATCCCAGTAAAAGTATACAAAATATTAGATTTTTTGTTTCATAGACAAAACACTGACTTTCGGCACATCCCCTACTGAAAATAACTGGTTTCCTTTTATCGTTATAAAAAAATAAGAATACAAAATTCAAGACAGGAAAATTTACCATCGAAATATATATTTATTTGCTTGTATTCATTAAAAAAATAACGTAAAAATTTAGAAATTGTTACAAAATTTCCTGTAAGTAGTTCTAATGAGTGCTAAAATATAAATTACATTTTTGTTACCATACTTATATGTTTCGAGGGCACTACAATATTTTCACCATATTTTAAAAAAAGATTCGTGTATGTAGTTATGTGTGTACGAACCTAGGAAGATATTTTGTCCTGCACGGAATCTTACGAATAAATAACGAAAACTTCGTTTTGGATTGTAGAAGAATTTTGGTATAAAATATTGGTTAATTAGAGAAAATCGACGGTGTTATTTGCTCATACACATCTTTAACCGATAAAAAACGGCAGCCAAAAAACAACAAAATCGTATTTTCCGATTTAGCCCCATTTTGATTTATTTTTTAAAACTAATTATTATTCTTTTTGGATTTAGAATTATTTAAGCTTTCAAACGATATGCGCCATAACGATATTTTTGAGTATTTAAAAGTTTTGAGTTACAACCATTTTGATTTTTTCAAAACTGATTTCGAGTGGTTCAACAAAATATCGTTGGGTGGCATATCGATTGAAATCTTATTTAGTTCTGATTCGAAAAAGAATAATAATTAATATTTTTTTAAATAGTATAGTAAAATGGGGAAAAATCGGAAAACATGATTTCGTAGTTTTTAGCCGCCATTTTTAATCAGTGAAAGATATAGATGTGCAAATTTCTATGATTTATAGATGTTGGTTTTCTCTTGAAATGCTACAGAGAAATGATGTATCTCATGATCACCTATTTAAAAAAAAAAAAAACAAAGTTACGTTTAAAATAGCGGATCTAAGATGGTTAGTAAATTTTTGAAATTTTAATAAATTGTATTTTTACATAGAGTAGGTTCCTCAATCACATCTACCTTAACATTTCCTTTATATACGAAATATTCAGTCATTTCCAGACTTTCCGGACATCCGGTATAATCTTCTGCACAATTTCGGATATATTTTTTAACAAACTAAGCACATACCAGACAAAAGTTTTTAACTCTACTTAAAAGCTAAAATAATTCGACCACGCAGCTGAACCGTTAACGTAATTTGAGTGAATTTCTAAAATTTACTTTATATGATTTGGGGTTTCAACCAATTATTTGGGAATTTAGTCTACTGATGCAATATCTGCCTGTGTGTAAGAAATGTATTATTGGGATTTATTTGCATCTCAGCCTGCAGAACCGTCTCGTACGTGCGTTACTTCGTTCCGCTCCCATCTCGCGGCCTCAGATTACAGACTGCGCTTTCGAGTTTGCATCCCGGCCTTCGGCCTCGTTTTTGATCGATTATGGGGAACCAGTTGAGCTATAAGGTAGTTTAAAAACAACAAAATGTGCAGGATAATCTACTATGTTTATTTTTTTTTAGATAAAACCCCAAAATAAATTTATTCTAGTACGAAAAATATCAAAAAAATTGGACTTCCTGCCATTAAGTTTTGAGCTGTTGGATTTTTGCCAAACTAACTCATCCGGGCTACTTCGAAGACTGACATGTGTACCACTTATGAACCAAATCCTACACAAACTATACACATATACATACGTATAAACACATACTCATCGTATACATATATTGCATACAATTTTTAATGACACCCAAAAATTTGTTCTGAAGACCATGATCTCTGTTCATTGACTACTCCCGACCTTAGGTCTTACCATATGAGTCACTAAAATAGCTCATCTTTAATTTAGAAATTCTCCAAAGACAGTTAAACTTAAATCTGAATCCCAGCACTTACTTAAATGCAAAGAAATTTGTTTACAAAAAGTTCAACCGAACAAAAGAATAATGTTTACTGATTAATAGGCAAGACGTAAAATAGACTATCAATAATCGTAATTTTATCACGTGTTTTTATGTTATTAAAATTGTTACAATAGCAATATAATCAGCAAAGGTAACCATGGTGTTATTTTCTCCTGTCGGGATATCGCAAGACTTAGAAGAAATGACACAAGAAAGCAGTAGTACTTTTAAAGAAAATTGGTTAGTGGTAAGTGTTAAGACCTCCATGAAATGTAATCACGATCTCTATAAATGTTAAAAATACCGAGAATTATTTGCATAACATCGCCCAACTAGTGTATACACAGATTCTTCAAAACATCCTCTCTCAAATATTCCATTTAAGGCAATAGATTTTATTTAACTCTTTTAGTCTAAGATTTAAAAGCTTAGGCACAATCTTATTAGTTGACCCACAATACATCTTAGTCGAGTGGTATGTTACGACCTGTTTATGAAACACAATACTTTATACTTAGTACATATAGAATTAAAGTATTCCTTTTCCATTAACTTCGTATCTCAATGACCTATTTACGAATTAATTCTTAGACATTCTTAGACACGTGTCTCAAATAAAATTGAAAGCTATCCCAAAGCAAAGGTCTCTAGGAATAATAACAGCAATATTAAATCGCGCTGTAAATATAAACTAAATATATTCAAGCGCAGACATTTACTTTTTATTAAAAATACTTTTTATTTCTTATTTTTAGTAAATAAGATTACCTAATATTTGAAAATGTTCATATTATCAATCTAACAAATAGAATAACATTAATAACAATGAGCGAAAACCTTTTAACAATACAATAAATTAAGAAATTAAATTCAACAATATAACTGACAGAATAAATTTAACAATAACGGACAGAATACATTTCACAATGTAACGGATAGAATAACACTAATATCAAAGGACGAAAATCTTTATACCATACAATTAATTAAGAAAAAATTTGTACAATATAACTGATAAAATAAATTTAACAATATAACGGATAGAATAACATTCATGACAATAGACGAAACCCTTCTTACAATACAATTAAGAAAATAAATTGAACAATATAACGAACAGAATAAATTTAACAATATAACGGATAGAATAACATTCATAACAGTAGACGAAAACCTTCTGACAATACAATTAAGAAAATAAATTTAACAATATAACGGACATAATAAATTTAACAATATAACGGAGAGAATAACATTCATAACAGTAGACGAAAACTTTCTAACAATACAATTAAGAAAATAAATTTAACAATACAACTGACAGAATAAATTTAACAATATAACGGATATAGAATAACATTCATATCAATAGACGAAAACCTTCTAACAGTTCAATTAAGAAAATAAATTTTATAATATAACGGTAAAATAAGTTTAACAATATCGGGCAGAATAAATTTAACATTATAAGTTACGGAAACCTTTTGATAATAACGTTTTCAAATTTAATAATTAAGGTTTAATATCATCGCCATATGCATAATGCTCATGAAGTACTAAACAAAACTGTTCACCTTCTTATGAACTATGTAAAGAATTATTTCTTTAAATATGTTTTTTGTTTATAGTTTTATGTACTTAGTGTTTTCATTGAACTGTAACTATGTATGTTGATTAAAGATTTTGACAAAACAAATAAAACAATCAAAATAAATAATAACTTGTAATGTTTATTTAGTAAAAAAGTGCGTGCAATAACCGCACTTATCCGATTGGATATGGAATGTCAACGTTTACACGAATAATCAAATAAACTTCAAGATGTGTGATTAAAGCTAACATTTTTGTATTCATACAAATCCTTTTCAAGATCAACAACTTATTTCTTTGTTTCCGTGGAAACTTGAAACTGTCTGATAAATGTCTCAGATACGAGTATAGGAATCAAACATACTAACCGTCATATAATCGAATTCAAGGGACCAATCCCGTGCACGATCTATGATTTGACAATTCTAATAACCTTTCTGACAGCTTCTGCTTTGGGGGATTTGGTTTCCTGAAAACCAGGGAAACAAACTCCCAGTGGAATTTTACAAACCGGGGAATTTCTACGATCATTGGTTAAGAGTTGTAGAGGAAAATAATAAAAAAACATGTCAAAATGTTTCACCAAATTTAACTTTTGTTGTTTAATCTAAGGTATAACTAGCAGAGATAGGAATAAAGTCAAATGAAAAAAATTGTAGATAGTTTTTAACCTTGATACCTTGTCAAGTTTTGAGAAGGTTTTGTGGGTAGAGGATTGGGAAAAAGTACAAAATGAATCTTTGTTCTAAAAATCTAGCTCTATCTGAGGAATAACCGGTGGAGGTAAGAAAAAAAAATTTATTTCATCAAATCACTGTTTTATAGTATTTAGGGATTATCCGAAATCGATCTCCACACTAAGATCTGCACTGGCTTTAAACAGGCTACGGTACCGCAATTTTGAATTGTTTAAAAATTAATATTCCTGTATATATTAAATACCTGTCTGGTCATTTTATATTGGTTACAAGTTAAAGGTTATACGGTAAGTCTAATTTTTAAGTTTCTAGAGCATCCGGAAGTAGCTCATTTTGTTTTTTTCACGACCTCTTAGCCCGACTGGTTATCCCAAAATCGATCAAAACGTAAAATTACCATAGGCCTATATGTTTTACCTAGAGAGTTTGTCCGCTGCGAGCGAATCGAAGCAGTAAATGATCCGAGACCGCAAGTATCATGTATCAAATCCCATCTATAAGAAATTTTTATGTAACCTATAAATCCATCTCATATTGTCAAAGGAACATAACCTAGGTAAACTTCCCTTCAATTTGAAATAGCCTAAATATTACCAAAATCAATACCAACCTTCAGTTATAAATAATTAAACCTAATGAACTACTGGAACTACCTAATACCTTCGTGATGTTCCTCAGGGGTCAATATTGGGACCATTGCTTTTCCTAATTTATGTAAATGATCTGCCTCAAAATGTTGGACCCGCAAAAGCAGCATTATTTGATAATGATACTACTTTAACAGTATTTGGCCAAAATGATACAGATTTGGCTGATGCAGCAGCATTAGCCATGTCTACGGCGGAAGATTGGTTCTGTATAAATAACTTAAAACTGAATGTGACAAAAACAAAATTAATTAACTTTAGTTTACAGTCAAATCCTAAATTATACACAATGAAAGGTAAGGAGTAATCCAAAGCTCAAATAATGTTAAATTTCTTGGCATTAATCTGGACTTAAATTTGAATTGGAAAAGTCACATTTCAGGTTTAGCCGAGTCACTAACGTCAGTTTGCTTTGCTCTCAAAATGATTTCCACTGTGACTAGTTTAAAGTAATAAAAGCCGTTTATTTTGCCTATGTCAGTTCTCGTCCAAGATGTGGGGTGGCATTCTGGGGTTACTCTGTTGAATCTATTAAAATATTCCGTTTACAAAAAAGAATTTTAAGCTCGATGTTACATCTAAATTATAATCAATCTTGTATACCTTTTTTCAAAAAAACATAATATTTTAACTTTCCTTTGCATTTATATTTATGAAACTTTAATTTTCTTTAAGAGCAATTATAACTTATTTGAAATTAATCTGCACTACCACAAATACCTTTTCCGTCAAAAACTTTTTCAATATCCTGTCCATAGACTTAAATTTGTTGAACGCGGAATTTATTACTCTGGTATAAAGTTGTTTAATACGCTTCCAGAAAATATTAAAAACTTAGATTCTATCCACAGTTTCAAGAGTTCACTCAGGTGCTACCTCCTAGAAAATGTGTTCTATTATGTGGAAGAATATCTTTCCACAGGTACCTGAGCCTAGTCTGCAGGTGTCAGGAAGGGCTATTTTGTTTTTATAAATATTATAAGCAATATTATGTTTGTATACATAAACTGTATTAACTTTTAGATTTTTTGTTTTTTAATCAAATTTGTGTGACAATTTATGTGTGATTTTGTGTATATTATGTATGTTTTATTATTTTGTACTTTTATTTATATAACAATGTAAGTTATGACATGTCACATATTCCAATGGAATAAGTCACAGAAAAAGTGATGAAAATAATAAATAAAAATAATAATAACTTCTAGATATACTCACGTAGCATAGGCAGTCCATAAATGTGTCATATAAAGTAATAAATCTTGAAAAATTAACCCAAATAAGAAAATAGCCTAACCCTAAACAAATAATATAAATTTACTAACCAATCACTACACCAGAAAAACACAGTACACAGTATTTATTTATTAAATCAATCATCCTTTATTAAAAGTCCAAGTAAATTTAATACATATCAACGTAGCTACCACCAAAGAACTGTCAATAACATAATTAGCCATTGCAATGTGAAATACGGGAGTCAAAGACGGTCAAATACACGAAAATTAACTATACGATTTAAAAAGTAAATAGAAGCAGAATTAAACACCCAAATGTGTACAATATATTCTAAAATTAAGAAAAATATTTATAAAATTATGTCATAACCATTAGTTTGCATTAGTTTGTATTATTAGAAATATTCCCACAAAAACAATAATAGTATATTTAATATAATAAACTTATAACACAAAATCTCACAACTAATACGTTTATTAACTCAATAATGAGATTTTGTGTTCTAAGTTTGTTCTATCAAGTATATCTTCTCACAAGTCAAGCTCAATATTTACTAATAATAGTATAGTACATACACACCAGCACATACACTAACTACAAAAAGGAAGTATTTATATGTCGCGTTAAAATACGAAATAATTTAAATAAATAATATTTTGGCGTCAAACGCAAGAACAAATAAAAATAACGAATCAATTGCCAAATAAATATATACAATTAAAGTGCAAGTTATTAAATTATGCAAGTGTCGTAAACGAATCTGTTGTTAACAAATCCATGCATGAGCTGTATGAATGCGTGACGTCAGCGGCCAACGTGACCCGCGACGGCCAATGGAATACCACCTACTACCATAATGCATCAGTACTTGCATTCCGGAAAACACCGCTAAAGATGATTTAGGAGCATCACTGTAAAACCGACGACATCTATTTGAATTCTTCTCCGTTTAATTTTGAAGTGTAAGATTTGTAATAGTGGTAAATTCAGTGAACTATATAAAAACAGAAAGTTGTATATTATGTTAATATAATCATAATAGACTGGAGCAATTATAAAATGATAAAAACTTGCTAATTAACTCTTAATTTTCCCTTCTTAAAAGAGACGCCAACTTTTAATTTTTTGTAAAGCCATTAATTTCAATCTTGCGAATATAATAACCTCTGTTACTCATAGCTACACGAGTGCCTGACCCCGAGAACAGTATTACATAAATTGAATACATTATTTTTTTGTAGAAATAGACATTATAAAATTATTGCTATAATTGAAATGAGCTAAGCCGAATGCAAAAACTATATTTCATACAAAGATTTTAGAATATATATTAAAATTAAACCATTGAATTTCCATTTTTTTATATTTTAAATCAGCGGAACAATGCAGCGGTTGAACCGGGGTGGAAGTTGAGGTGAAAACAAATAATACTAATATATTATTTTTTATAGCATGCTGGATGCTATTCGGAGCCCTTGTGAGTATACCAACCTCCCAAATAGTTGGTTTAAACCCTAAAACTGTAAAATACATAAACTCAATTTTGGACATTCGCTCAACTCACGTCAGTGGTTCAGCTGAGTGACCGAATTATTGTTATTTCAAAATACACAATTTTTACTATAGAAGTAAACATAATGGGTTCAAATTTGAAATACGTATTTTTATCTAACTGTTTAAAAGTGAAGTGAAATCTATGTTTTAATTTGTAAATTTATTAAGTGTCTAAGTTAAATGTCGAATATTAAACGTCTCGTTTTAAAAAAAATTTAAGAATAAAATGTACAAGAAATAATTTGTTTCTCTTTTATGGAGAATCTGATATTTTTTTTCTCATGCCTTTTCAAATTTGATATACCCCATATAAGCTTTTATCACGATCATCAGCATATTATTGTTCATAAAATAAAAAAAAAATATAAACATAGTTACTAAAAAAATAATAACAGCTAAAGATTAAAAGTGATCTACACATCTAAATATATGGTTTGCTGTATCGTTTTTAGCATAACATTTACAATGTTTATGTAATTTATGTTTTACAATCGTTAATAATAAATGTAGACAGAGGTTGGTGATAGCCGTTTTTCCCTTGATCTTGAAATTCTAATAATTAAAATCTAAATAATGGTTGAAGATATCGGTCAACTGGTTTCACCATTGATTTTCTCGTTAAATATTACATCGAAATGATGTGCCATATGGGTACGTAGCAATTTAAAAAAAGTTTAATCCAATATGGCCGATCCAAGATGGAGGACAAAAATTTTAGATACATCCCAAAATAGTTTCTTTGGTACAGTAATCAATTACATTTAATCTGGTTACCCTATATAACCTACTTAGCTGTAATTAAGCCGTTTCCAGACTTTCTGGACACCCGGTAGGCCTATAGGTAAATACATTTTGTTTTCCTATTTTATAACTTTAATCTCAGAAAACAAATTTGCTAAGAATATTATATATCTATTATAATAGTATATACATTTATTAAGCCTATTTTATATCTATTATATCGGTAAATAAATATTTTAAGCCTATTTTTTATATCTATTATATCTCTAAATAAAAATTTGTTATTAATATTATATACACAGTGTTCATAAAGCCCTTTAATCCCCGTCATTAATTTTGTTACTGAAAATAAGTTAACAAAATTTGTAAATTTCTTGTGTTTCATAGCAGGACAAATTTGTTGGTATATCTGATCCTCTATGATTTGAGGGCTTTGGAGGTATTTTTTAACAATGTTCCTATGATGTTAAAAAATACTTTCGCGAAACATAAAAACATAAACGTATCGAACTAACAAAGTTCAAAAAATATTGCGACATAAACAGTAGACACTAACAGAAAGGAATTCAGGTGTATATAAAATAAACTGTAATGACTGTGACCGCTTTTATATTGGACAGACAGACAGAGCGTTTAAAGAATGCTTTAAAGAACATCTGCCGCACAATAACATTTATAAAATGAAGTCAAATTATGCTCAAAATTTTATAAACCATAACCACAACTACACAAATTTCGACACCAATTTGACACTTCTTCATTATTGCGTAAAGGGGAGACTAATGAACGCCATCGAAGAATTCGAAATTTACATTGAATTCAGACATAATCCAGATAACGTATTAAATGATCAGCTGTCATTTCAATCCAATGACTTATATGATACAACACTCGGTTAGCAAGAAAGAACCGGTCAATAACCACCATACAAAGTAGGCTGTTTTGTTTAGTTTAGTTTAGTGTGTATCATAAAGGATAAGATGGAGTCTACACCAACCGGTTCAATCCGTGTCGCATTGTAAATTATGTGTTGTGTAGGTACTTTGTGTTATTAAAGTGTTAGTGTTTGTGTGTGAGTATATGACGACCTGAACAGTGATTAATATATTTTATACTTGATAATAAGATTACGGTCTCGAAACGCGTCGTAAGGCCAGCCACACTCATAATCAGACACGGTTACTAATAATACATAATAGACTAAACGTGACTAAAACGAGGGGTTTAGCAAGGGTGGTTATGGGATCGCCACACACTGCATAGATGAACAGACACAATTAGACGCCCAAAGACGTTTTTTCCTTGACTGACGCAGCTCTCTCGAAAGACACCTTTAGTCAAAAGCTATCAGACACTGTCCGTCAGAGCCACCTGCGCAAGCGTGGTCACGCGGTATTCTCTTCCCGCTCTGTAGGGAACGTACTGAACGTTAAATATGTAAAAAGTAAGAAGATTCCTATTAAAGTACTAGTAAGCCCCCGTGAAAAATCACAGGCTGATTAATTAGATACACATCAGAAATACCGTGCATAATTTTTTTTAAACACTATTAAAAAACAACATAGAATACTTACCTAGGCCTACTTAACTATGCTGACAGAGATTTTTAACTCAGTAAATGTGTACAATAATATGGATTATAAAACTGTAGGCCTACTTGTTAAACATTTTTATTTACATACGATATTATATTTAAATATATTATATTTAAACAAATATTATATTGATGATAAAACGTTGTATTTATACATAGTTTATAACCTCAAAGCAAATATTACAACGTATAGCATACATTAGTTCTGTAACACATATGTTTTTGACGCCAGTGACTTAAACCCCCACACAAAGGATCAGTCACTATTAGTCAAACAGACAGAAACGACTAAAGGCGTCTTTGACTAAGACTGTCTGTGTCTGATTATGTGTGTGGCCGATAAATTTGTTAGGCCTATTACCAATGAATACAGAATATAAAGTATTCTGTATTCATTGCTATTACATATCCATTATATAATTAAAAATAATATTACCTTATTAAGGTCCATCACGTGACTTCTTGTCGCCATTATATAAGCAAATAAAATTTATAAGCGTATGTAATAATTATCATATCAGTAAATAAATACTTACAAAATATTTTATAACTATTATATCAGTTAATAAATTTGTTAAGTTAATTTTATAACTATTATTTCAGTAAATATAATTGTTAAGAATAATACAAATATATTATATCAGCAAATAAATTGGATAAGCTTATTTAATAATTATTATATCGATAAATAAATATGTTAAGCTTATTATTTTATAACTATTGTATTAGTAAATTAATTTTTTAAGCTTACTTTATAACTATTATATCAATAAATAGTTTTTTTAAGCCCACTATATTAGTAAATACAATTGTTAAGCCTATTTTCTATCTGTTATTACAGTAAATAAATTTATTAAGCCTAACTTATAACTATATATCAGTAAATAAATTTGTTAAGAATAGTTTGTAATATTATATAAGTAATTAATTTTGTTAAGCATATTTTATAACTACTGTAGTAGTAAATATATTTGTTGTATCTACTTTATAACTAGTGTATCAGTAAATAAATGTCTTATTCTTATTTTATACCAATTATATCAGTTAATAAATTTGTTACGCATATTTTATAACTATTATATTAGTAAATAAATTTGCAATAAATTTATTGTTTAAGCCAATTTTATAACTATAGTTATCATTAAATAAATGTGTTATTCCTATTATATTAGGCCCTAGCAAATATATTTGTTAAGATTATATTTAACTATTAAATCAGATAGTACATTTGTTAAGTCTATTTTTATAACTATTACATTAGTAAATTATTTCTTTCCGATATTACAATAAAACCAGCTTTATCAATATAATATTTTTATGTGAAATTTATGAACACTAAAAGCAATAAAAGTCAAACTTTCCCCCATCAATAATCTCTCTTATGGTTGAAATTCACTGCAGCTGATTGATTATACATCGATTGCTGAAACAACAATAACAGATTTTCAAAACATTTCCACCCACGTAAATATTACGTCATCCTTGTCACAATGTCATAGGCAAGTACAATACTTTTGGGAATTTGTCAGCTAATTAATTAACCAATGTACAGCTGTTTTACAACAAACAGTTGCGCAATGGTGTACAAGTCCAACTGAATAAATCATCGAACGGTTTTGCATAATCCACTATAAGATTCGCTAAATATATCTTGTAAAAATAATACGGCAAAATAATAATTCGCTCCGAACAAAATCTCAAGTATTTTCAGTAGAGCATTGATCAGCACGATTTGAAGACCACAGATCCCGCCGCGAATGCTGGTAGTTGGACTATGGACTACTAACCATACTAAAAACATCAGTATCCCCGGCACGGATAGTTAAACCAGTTCCAATTTTATGCGATTATCTCTAGAAAAACAAAAATAAATAATGTAATTAAATTTAAAATAACTTTTGTAACCCTTTCAAGGTCGAGGTGACACTACCAGTTCGTCGAAAGATTAGAAAGCGGCATGGGAAAATGTTTTTTTGTCTCCACTTACGCCCTTTCCCCACACAGCTCGCCCACCAAGGTCGGGCAAGGTCGAGCAGGGTTGGCTAGAATCGCTAGTATATCTTCTTTCTCGCCGGCCCTGAGGTCAAGTGTTAGCATTCGCGCCGATATCTATCTGTACATGAAGATTGTTTAAAATATTGTTTACAAAAATATAAAAGAATAAGTCACTGCGTTCACATAGGCTTTTCATACAATCAACGTTATATCATGTATATAAGAATTATATTTATTTCCTCAAAATATAATTTAAAAAAGACGTTTAAAATAGATTTTAAACTTTATAGACCAATAATTAACTGCTAAAATTAGAATAATTAAAATCTCAAGACAATTATAATAGAAATGGCTTACAAATAAATTTCGAATGAAGGATACTTTTTACCAAACTAAAATATCTTAGTTTTATAAATAAAATAAAAACAAAAAGATTAATCGTTAGGACTTTAACGGAAAACTGACTTTTGAGTTATCACCATCACGATTTAGGAACTATTTATTTTAATAAATATAAAAACTAATGTGCTGTACCTTAGTAATTCAATATAAAAAATGCGAAATTGCAATAGAATTTTAAAACTAATAAAAAATTATAACGGTGTGCGAGTTACGCCTTAAAGTTTTTATTAATAAAGTATTAACAAATTTTATTCCATTTCATTAATTTTGATTAGATTATTAAAGCTTAAAGAATATAATAGTAGGCAGTTTTTAACAGTTCGCCGTTTCAGACGATTTCATCGGAATATAATTTTAAATGAATTAATTTGAAATAAAATAGGCCGATTAAAAAAAAGAGTTAATAGTCAGATTAACACAGTAGAATGACATAGCTTTGCAGCGTTCAGTGGAAATCGACAAATTTAAAAATAATTTGTCCACTGTTTTTCTATATTATATAGCTTAGCTTTACAAACAGTGTGAGGCCACCTTTAGAAAGACGAAACTGCTGTCACTAAGACAGTAAAGGCTCAATCGAAATAAAATAGACTTGAACGAAAATATATTATCGTGAATATATTATATAAATGTAAGTAACATAACTTCAAACCAAAAAATTCAGTAACAATATTAACATAACTAATAACATTTAATCAATCAATAAAACCTTGCCTCAAAATTTTTATTATGTTAGAAATGTTACCTTCACATAAAATAAATAAGCTATTTCACACTAAACATGTAGTTAGAAGATTAAAGAGTTACCGTTTTACTGCATACGTAATAGACAGAATATTAAATATCTGTTCTTTTTTTATTACTTTTAGTTTTCAGAATTTGATGATTTCCAGGAAAAATAACAGAAATCCTTGTTTTAAAAACAATAATTACACATGAAATCAAGAAATAAAATTGATCTTCAATGCTATTTAATTACGTTACTAAGCAATAAAATATAATTATCGTGCAGTTTTATGAACGTCATAGAGAACATTAAACCAATTTATGTCGATTCTTTACCAGGCTACCAACTATAAAACGCATCGTTAAGTTAAAACTCATAATATTATCTTTAAGCTTTATAAAACTTAAGCTTTATCCGTGCTAAAGAATAAGGATCTTTTTTCTAAAATGTAATTCATATAAAATATTTGATAAAACTTTTGAAGATGTCTCACCTTTTTAAACTAATGGGGTTCGGCTTAAACCGAAATACATCTTCTAACATTTCAGTCAATTCCCTACTCTTTACCATAGTAACAAACTCTTAAAGTGTCTAATTCTTTAGAACTGTGATAACAAGAGGGCAAGAGAGAAAATAAAATTACCTAGTCTAGTCACCAAAGTTTATTAAAAAGAAATACATAGATAATTTATTTTCTGTCGGATCTTGGTAAATTGTTACACAACTCAATGAATGAACTCGAATGAATGTGCGATTATGTTACTGTGACTGAATTTCAAAAAAATGTCTGAAAATTGGGTTGCAACTATGATGAGTTGATTCTCAGAAGTAATCTGCCAATCAGTTTCAGTTTCAAAGTTTCATTTTAGAAAACACTCGTTTGCAGCTATAATTATGATGAAGCAAAAAAGCACTTACCTTCTAGGCATGAAATATCAAATTTAGGATATTTGACTTTTCGATATTTGATTGATTGCGACTTATAATACGTTATGAATAACATTTTTTGACGTTAAGAAACAACTGTTTTAATTTAATTACACAGTGAAAATATACGTCTTGTTAAATATTTATGAAGTCTGAAAAACTGCGTTAGCATTCATCATAGAGTCTTTCACGCTTTTCTAGTTGGTCACAAGTTTGTCTTTCACTATTGGGATTATTATTTTTAGCCTCGGGAAGTCTTTCTTAGCTAGCTTTTTCACGCATGAATGACACAATTTCCTCTATCAACTTCCTAACTAGTTCAGATACTTCCTGCACTAAGGCACCTCATTTTGGTGTAGCACAGTGGGCTACATCAGTGTATTGAAACATCAGTGAGTCAAATACTCTAGAAATCATCTGTGAGTAAGGGCCGTAATCGAATATTTTTGACGACTTCAATAATTTTACATCAATCACTTGTTTCATATCTAGGGCAGACTTACACAGTTTATCTTGATGTGAAGAAATACAACTGTGTTCTAAAAAAAATGCCAATAAAACCAGATTTTCACCATCATATTTGGTGTCCAATCAATCGTAATAATGCATAAAGGGTTCTCACTTGCGAACATGGTAAATAATAATCTCGCGTACCTGATTACGCCTGGGGGAAGTACTTTGCCCAGTACTTTAGAACAAAATTTAAAAAATAGTTTTATTTAGACTATCCGTCAACGGATTACACTCGAGCGGTATTTGTGATGACTAGCCAGTTTTTTATCCATTGACTAGCCATCAATATCACTTTTCCAAATGATAATTACTAATATTTTATTAAAAATGGCGTCGAAAGGACTTTAGTTCCCCTAAGATTAAATTTAGTTAATGTTAACCTACAACAAAAAATCCAATTGAATTAAATGTTCTTATCACATAGGTCATAAATCATGTTCAGTAAAAAAAATTTAATTCTGCTTAGTTTAGTCGCAATCCGCCATTTTGTTTTTTGTTTACAAAAGCTCACTGTAACTCCAGAAATAGATGAGATATCGAGTTCAAATTGGGAATAAGTATTTTGCAGATTTACAAGTGTACCAAACACAAAGAGTTTTTTTTTTAATTCTCAAAATGGCGACCGTTACAAATTTGTAAGGTGGAATATGTTGAAAACCATTCACTTTTAAAAAATGTAAAAGAGACAAAATATTTTTATTTCTTAACGACAGGAAAAATGGTTGTTTTATCGTTTCTGTAGGTCAACGGATAACCGAGTTATCGACAAAAATCTGAAAACATAGTTTCTTGGTAATTGTCTACAACAACAAATATATTAGCATAAAATCATAGTTTTTTTTTTTTTTATTGTAATAGTTTTAATAAATAACATAAAATCCATTGCTCTGAAAATGCATTAAACATTAAAATGTGCCTCTTAACCATTTCAAAATTACGACTGATAACACGCTTCAATAATGCTAAAACACGCATCAAATACTAAAATGTTATCAAAGTAGCAACAAAAGTAACTGCACCAACTGCAGTTTTGTGTTTTCAGCAGCAATTTTCTATTTATTGGAATCAGTTGGCAAATATATAGTAGTTACGACTTCTTAGAATTTTACGATTGTTATTAATCATAATAAAAATCAATAGATTAGTACATTAAAACATTATTCAAACAGTAGAACAGGGGTAGAAACCTTTGATATTAAATTAAATGTTAGATGTAACTTCCATTGGCGACAACGCACTGCTCTAGTCGTCGGCCCCATAGACTGCCGTAGACTGTCGGTAATGGACTGCTCTAACACTCCAGGCATAGCTCTAATCCTGCAACACCCATCTTCAATTTGCTCTCTCAGCTGTGCAATTTGCCTACCAGACTTGAATACACAATGGATTTCAAATGACCCCTTAAATCTGGTTATCTTCCAGGCCAAGCTATGAGACCACCCCGACCTATCCACTGATTCCTGTGTCTAACAATAAGTAACTTCGTACATCCAAGCTGAAAGGAGGGGGTCCGCCATCGTGCATAAATCATTAGCGTTGTCTGGTAACTAGCGACAGATCTTCCATGTCATTGTTTAAGTCGTGTTGAAGAAAGTGTAAATAGTAATAGTTAGGCCTAGTGTGCCTACTTTATTTGTCAACCGATTCCAGTAAATAGAAAGTTGCTGCTGAAATTACAAAACTGCAGTTGGTGCAGTTACTTTTGTTGCTATTGTGATACAATTTTAACATTTGATACGTTTTTTAGCATTATTGAAGCGTGTTATCAGTCTCCATTTTGAAATGGTTAAGAGAAATAGTTGAATTTTTAACGCATTTCAGAGCAATGCATTTTATCTTATTTATTAAAACTATTAACATTAAAAAAACGATGATTTTATGCTAATAATTATGGTTGTTGTAAACAATTACCAATAAATTACGTTTTTAGTTTTTTGTCGATAACTCGGTTATCCTTTGACCTACAGAAACGATAAAAAACATTTTGTCTCTTGTACATTTTTTGTAAAGTTAACTGTTTTCAAGATATTCCACCTTAAAAATTTGTAATGGCAGCAATTTTAATAATTACAAAAATAAACTCTTTGTGTCTGGTACACTTGTAAATCTTAACATGCAAAATACTTATTCCAAATTAGAACTGGATATCTTATCTATTTCTGGAGTTACAGTGAGTTTTTGTAAAAAAGCAAAATAGCGGATGGCGACTAAACTAAGCCGAATTTGAAACATTTTAACTGAACATTTTGTATTTATTTAAATGAATACAATACGATTCTGCATATCCCGCTACGGTTTTTATTGACAACATGTATATAAAATTCTAAACCCCGTAAAATATACTAGTCTATTTTGTGTAGGTTTTTTGTTGATGTTCTTTACTTGTTAACTGTGTAGGACTGATGAAGTCATTTATTAACTAACAGTAAACAATTTATAAAAATATCCACTTAATTAATTTACAATAACAACATGCATGTGACACGAGATAAACTTACTTACACAACGATCTGTGGAAGAGAAACGTAATTTTACTAAATGTAAAGACCTCTTTATGTAGCCCTTTTAATTCCCTATCTGCTGGTGTAGCTGTCTAAACAACTGGATGAAGGATAATAGTTAAGTTGTGTCTAATAATTGGTTTGTTCAACCTGGCATCCTATACCAACAAAGAAAACACAACAATATGGTGGGTACTGCAAAACGCAACCTTCGCTCTCCGTTCGTCTCGCAATTTTTAACTGTTTCGACGTCCCTTGCGCCACTTGACCACGCTTTTGCTTGTCACGCTCCTCAACCCCAAATTGAAACCTTTTTGTGAAATTCTGTCAACTCGTACCTGCCCGTATGACCCTTTTTAAGAGGTTGATGCGATAATTGTTTTTAATTTCAAGTTCTTAGTTAAGAATTGATAATTTTTTACTTTGCTGACTTTTTTGTACACTAGCTCTTAATTTTAACTCCGATCTCGAGGTCGTTGCATGTGCCGCTATATTTGTTATGATCAGAAAATACTTTCGCCTTAAATGAATTCTTTTACTTAGAGCACTTTATGACATAAGGTGTTTTATTAATCTATAAATGATTTTAACATCTTTTCAAGAACAAAATAGTTTATTGAACAAAACTGATTATTTAACTTATAAGCAATGGCGTATTTAATACAAACCCCAATTGATAAAAGAATATATTATATATATTTACAATTAATTTCTTCGTCGCTTTTTACCACTGTGAGATTTTAATTAAGTTGCTTTTAATTAAAATGATTTTAACTTTTTTAAACTTTCCCCTGAATTTAATTAATTAATTAATTTGTTTTTATTTCTTTATTTTTGTTTTTAAAATTTCCCTAGGATCGAAAACAACTTGATAGTTTGTTACTTACAAGAAAACAAGATGTAATAGCTTCGGTCTTCTGTCCTGAATGCATGAAATACCTGGTAGTATTGGTCTTCTGGAATTTTCCCAAGTCCTACGAAGCTCCCAAATTTGAAAAGTAGAACGATTTATTCGGCCCGTTACTCTTTACCGGAGTTTTGTTTTCGAATGACCGGCACGCAAATTTTCTTCAAGATGTACTCTCTCTGGTTTAGTTTGATGACGATCCAAGGCCGCTGCTTTTGCTTGTATTCCCTGATAGACGTTCCCTCAAATAACCTCTGGACAGGACTTCTTAGGATCTCTGAAGATCGTGGTGTCGGTATGGTATCTTAGACTCAACTAACTCGAAAGAAAAATGTGTATTTCCCTCCGTTAAAAATTGGTAAAAATTCTATTTCGACAGTTTTAATTTTTCTGTTTAGGTTTAAAATATCCCTTGACCCTTTCTATTTCCTGCTGTACCTTTTAAAATTTGTAAATTTTTGCCGAATTGTTTTATATTGAATTTTTTCATTTTTATAATTACTCCTACCCTTGACTTACGGCATGGCTTATTCATCTTCGCTCTCTCTCATTGAGTCGGCCTCTGGTTTGTTGACTTAGCCAATCTTGTCATTTCTTGAAAATCCAATGTTTATGCCTTGAATTTCCAAAACAATCATAACTATTTCCTCCTTGGCCCAAATTTGGATTTGATGGTCTCATATTATTTGTGACGATCTTCTGCTCACGTAACTCTTTGAATAGAAGTCGTACTCCCTTTCACCATGTTATCCGCTCCGAAAGTTTTTGTTAAATTTTGAAATTTATTTTCCTGGAATTTATTTAATTTAAAATTTTTTTCTTCTATCTTTTTCAGATTGTTCCCTAAAGAACAAAACTGATTTCGGTTTTTCGGTAGCTCCATTGGTTCTCCAGATATCGTCTGTTTTCTGAAGCCTAACTTTGCGCTCCCGATTTTGACTTCTCTCACATCTCATGCAATATTACAATACCTTTAACTATTTTCTAACATGTTCCATAATTTACAATAGATTTTTTTCATTATTTCCACTTTCAGTTGATTTGAAAATTACAACTTTTATTTATTTAATTTCTCTCATTATTATTAAATAATAATGACCTTTTGTTGAAACCTTGCATAACTGCTCTTTATTAGTATAGTTATTTTCCCCTATTTTTTCTCTTATTTGTATTTCCTTCTAGTTTTAAAGTTGTAAGCCTTTTTTGGTCTAGGAATGACTTTAAAATCTCCTTTTCCCTATTAAGTTATTATTATTTTAAAATTTAATTTAGTTAATTATTATTCTCCACTGATAGGTCTCTATTAGGCCTGTTTGTTTTTTTAATTTTATTTAAAACTTAAAGGATTTTTATTTTTGGTCTTACTTTTTGTTCTGTAATTTCTGAATATATGACTCTACCGAATTTATTTGAATACCTTTTTAATTAGTTTTTTCTCCTCCTTCTAACTAAAATTATTTAAAAAATTTCAATTCTAGAATTTAACATTGGTTTTTATGGCAACAGAGAGACTCGGACAAACTCTTGCAATGTTAGACCAGAATTTTCCGGTTCTATCTTGTCAATTTAACTTAACATTTTTCAAATCTCCTCTGCCTGCTATTACAGTATAATTGATTCTTTTATAAAAACTATTCTAATTTTACTAATAACTTTTAAAATATGCAATTTTCTTTAAATACTTATTCTTTCTTTTAATTTTGTATGGTCTTGCTGATTCGGATACATTCTTTCAAAATTTGAATTTATTAAAATTATTTTCTTATGCTTTAATTAGCTAGTCTAATTAGTGTCATGCGACATGCTAATTAAACGTTGCAGTACGTATGCTATTACAAACAAATAATGTAATACTTATTTTTAATTTATCATCAAACTGCTTTTAATCCTTAAATACAAAAAAAAACAGTATAAAAGGAAGCAAATTTAGAAGATTTTTAGAAAATTTATATTATTGGGAATAAAAAAAAAATTACTAAGTGCGTTTGTTAACTATTTTCGACTAAAATTGAATATCCATATTCAGTGTTTTTTAGGAATTTTTTATTTATTTTATAGAGAAAAAGAAAACTAACGACCGACAGTCATTTCGAAAAAAAGTGCTCCCAGAAAGTGTGTAAGAATGTATCTTCTTAAAATATACCATCTTATAATTTATTTTCAAGACAATAAATATAATGCGAACCTGGGCTTATCTTTTCAACGACTGTCGCGCCGATAACTTGCACCGTGTGGTCAAGTTACGATCAATCGCACAGGTCAACTATTTTCTTCCAACTATTGGAAGCAAATACATGACAACACGGTTTTACTTGGTTTTACTTGTAATATTGTAACAGTTGTTTTCATCCTACCTTTAGAAAAGTTTTCCATTATTCAAGCTCAAAATAAATGTCTTATGCAAATACAGTATATTGGAGAAGGAATAATGTTATTTTATGGAAACATTTATTTTAACCGTATATTGGATGTTCGGGCCATCTACATATCCGAGGCAAAGACATAACTATTAGATTTATTCTTCCGGTATTTTATCCTTCCAGTCAGATTTAAACGAATTTGTATTTATTTATATTTTATATTGTTTCAAAAGTGATCAGTTTTTTGTTTCTTTAAATAGTTTCAATAACTTGTACTGCAACAAATACAAGCTTTCAAGTTCCAGTCGAGCAAGAATGGTATTGAAAACCATTACGTTTTGTAACTTTTAAAATGATATAGAAGAATAAGTTTACAAAGAAGAACAAGTTTATATAGAAGAATGAGTTTATATAGAAGAATAAGTTTAAATAGAAGAATAAGTTTATATACAAGATAAGTTTATATATAAGAATAAGTTTATACAGAAGAATGAGTTTATATAGAGGAATAAGTTTATATGCAAGATAAGTTTATATAGAAGAATAAGTTTATATAAAAGAATAAGTTTATATATAAGAATAATTTTATATAGAAGAATAAGTTTACATAGAAGAATAAGTTTATATAAAAGAATAAGTTTATATAGAAGAATAAGTTTATATACAAGATAAGTTTACATAGAAGAATAAGTTTACATAGAAGAATAAGTTTATATAGAAAAATAAGTTTATATAGAAGAATAAAATTATATAGAAAAATAAGTTTATATAGACGAATAAGATTATATAGAAAAATAAGTTTATTTAGAAGAGTAAGTATATATAGAAGAATAAGTTTACATAGAAGAATAAGTTTTTATAGAAGAATAAGTTTATATAGAAGAATAAGTTTATATAGAAAAATAAGTTTATAATGCAGCTGAACCACGACGTGAGTTGAGAGAATTTCCAAAATCAAGTTTATATGTTTTAAAGTATTAAACCAACTATTTACAAAATTTGTCTACTCATGAAGGAACCGAAAAAGTTCTGCGTGTACGAAATATTTTAGTATAGTTTGTCCGCTCCTTAGACTCTAAACCCGCCTGCTTCGTTTCGCTGGAATTTGCACCTTGGCCATCGCCTTCGGCCAGCTGCTCATTGGATTTGAACTGGGTACTTTCATGTTACAGTACTTTACTTTTTCATCGATTTTAGGAAGGTCCCGACTGGCTATACGCTCGTGTAAAAAATAAAAATGTGCAGAATAATCTCCTATATTTATTTTGTTTGAAACCCCAAAATGTTTCACTCCAGTAAGGGAAATATCAAAAAAGTTTACTTCCTGTCAAATACGTGCTTCTTGTTGAAGGATTTTTTGGCTAACAAACCCGTCCAACCGACTTAGAAGACCAACATGTGTACGAAATTTAGACCACATCTGACATAAAATGCGGCCGTTAGATGGCGAACACAAAAATGCACATACACGATTGGCATTAAAATGTATAATATTATATATAAGTATTCAATTTTTAATGCCAATCCAAAACGTGTTCTGGTGCCACTTCCGACTTTAAATCTCTCAATAAGAGTCCTATGAGAATCTGCAATCTTTCCTATGAATATTCGTTAATAAGTACAATTAACTTAGATCCGTGCAATGCATTAAGGGAAAATTAGTGTTGAAGGTGTTTTAGTTGTATGCAGTTTTAAACCTCAAAAGCTCAATGAAATGAATGAGATTGATTGTATTTGACCGACGAAAATAAATAGTTTTTCGTAAGAAAAATATATAAGTCTTATCTTCTTCCTAGACCTAACCAGTAATTTTAAAAAGTAATACGCTAAGCCACTTAACACGTTTTCAGTCAAGTTTTCAATAAATAGCTACATTATGTTTAAAATTCTTGCATGCCATGTAAACTGAGTTTCACAACTTTAATCACAATCTTTAGTTTTCAAACCTGCTTTTTTATTTCAGAATGATTTTAAATACATTCTGACGCATTGAAAATGCCGATGCTTAGGTCCAATATGAAAACAAAAACACAATATGACAAAACACAGAAAAACACAAAGACACACCTGACGATCACTGCCCTTGTTAGCTTTTACTCCTTCGGTACCTGGCCAGTGTGTGTCTTTGTGTTTTCGTGTGTTTGTCTTATTGTGTTTTTTTTTTACCTCCCATATTCATAATATATCGAAATATTGAATTATATGTAGCAAAATATTGTTGAGGAAACAGTTCGTGAAATTTATGACAAGACTAAAGACATAATATTGTTTTTATCAATTTGTATTTAATCAAGCATTCGTATAAATATGAGCCTAGAAGCCAAGAGATGGTTATTCAAGTTGGAGGGGAAATCTAGTTTGAAAGTTTTGAAGTGCAAAATCTAACATTGTAGTTTTTGGCTATCTTCGACATTTTTAATCGGAAAACTAATAAGTTCAATCTGTTTCCATAATGTTGGCAATGAAAAATAGAATGAGAGCCAGATCAACTTAGTGTGACAAAAACATTGCCAGTCCGGTTTTTTTTAATTAAATATTTTTTTTTAAAGCCAAGTCAAATGAATTTAGTTTACGAAAAAAATTAGCTAATTCGTGCCATTAAAAGTAACACTTTCCCCGAATAATTTAAAAGTTAGAGTATTTTTTGGCCAAGAAAAATATATGTCCATTTAACTCGAGATTTTGAGTTTATGTCAAAATATGTTAAATGAGAAAGATTGGTATTTTTTCATATTCCTCAGCTTGGCAGCAATTAATATTTTTTCGGAATAAATTAAAAGAATGCTTAATTTTCACTCCAACCGTTTCATTTCTTATTACCGCTCATCACTAATCTACTGCAGGAATCGTAGTTGGATTGGTCCTGAGCCGGTTAAAATAATTTCCAGTTCTATTTACATTTAATTTTGAAACCAAGCTATCCATAGCTAATTTGATTTTAGTATATAACTGCATCTCTCTATCACTGCAGCTCTTGCATTCGTGATTAATATCCAAAATGTATTATAATTAAATTTAAACAAACATAATTGTTGAGTTTTTCAAGTAAACTAACACTTTTTTTCATTCAACATACCCAACTGTCACCACAACAACTTGATAATTTTAGGACAACTGACTAAAACATTGGCATTTTAAACAAAGCGTTGTATTTAAATTGCAAATGAAGTTTTCCAACATTTATCTGCAAAAAGATTACCACAAACTTAGCTTTAAAGAGATCTCTTTCTATGCTCTTTAAGCGTCATTAAGAATTTATGTACTTTGTGTTATGTAGTTATACTCATTAAGCATGTTAATAATACAAAAAGGTTTTAGAAGGAAAGCAAAGTTCATCTCTTGACAATAAGTTTCATTTCCATTGAATGTAGTAAGATAAGTTGAGCAGGATTAATAAAGTTTTATTTTAAAGAAAAGCAGAAAACCACTGTTTTCATTATTTTGTATTTGTTTATACTAATGCTTTATGCAACAGACTGCCGTCCAATACTTAATAATGCGTACAATTTAGACACTTGGTTTAAACTGAAAACCCACTATGTTTAACGCAAATAACCTAGGGTTTTTTATAATTAGTTTTTGAAGAAATTAAAGATTTTAACATTCGTTGAAATTTACAACATTTTCAGGTATGCAACAAAACAAAAATTAAGAGAGGATTTCAAATAAAATCGTTGAGTTTCGATCAATCACAATCAAGAAAAACTAAACACATAATTATCAATAAAAAATTTTAATATAATGATGTATGTTAATTTAATTCTGTTACGGTTATACAAAATAAAAGGCGGTAAAGACTTAATTAATAAAAGGGATTCAACAAATAAACCAAGAAAACCTAGCCTAGCCTGGTTGTTTAGAGTAGTTTGGGCTTGGATCAATTATTTGAAATTAAGTTTTGACATAAAATATGTTAAAATAATGCTTCACTCGGTTTTAAAAAGGAAAAATTAAAATAATGTGACCGGTTTTACAATAACAAATTAATTATAAAACTTCAAATAATATAGGCCATTGGAATTTTCTCATTAACAATCATAGACATTTAGTATTTACACATTTTGATTCTTTGTCGAATAATATAAATCGATCAAAAGAAACTTTTTATGACTTAAACTAAAACATATCCAGTGTGTGTATAGTAATACCAACCTAATTTAAGCCTGTTGAAAAGCGGGTAAAACCTTAGGTTAAATTATATCGTGAGCAAAGGAAGCACGCAGTGGTCTTCCCTACTTACTATCATTATAAATACACATTAATACCACTTAGACAAATAATTGTATTCTTTATATTATTAGGCTAACATGTTCTATATACTCACACGCCAACTCATCTAAATGTTTAATCTATTTCTTTTACACCTATTTCATATTTTTATTTTGTTTTTATTTGTAACAATAACCTAACTAAACATAGTTATAGTTCTCTCTACTGTTGTATTACAGCATTTGTGTTGCAGTAGGACAGTTATTCAACGAAAGAAACTTTTATTCTTCCCATCTTGTGTCAATATTTGTTTTGACGTGTTTCGGAGATACTCCATCTTCTAGAACTACAATAGGGTGATTGATATAAGTGTGTCAGTTGTTTCTTTTGAAATCTATAAGAGCTATTGAGTTAAATAGTAACTCCACTGGACTTTTGTTTCTGTTTCATTTGGTGATTTAGAAATTTGTATCTTACCCGCCAACTTTAATTTTTCAAATGGAAACACCATATTTTCGTGATGTGTTTGGGTAGAATGAGAAATTTTAAGACATTTAAATTTTTTCATAAACTCAATGGTTTTCGAGATATTTACGATTTAACATGTGAAGTTTCTTATGTCAAATAAGAAAGATGAACATGTTATGACATTGTCTTGAATTAAATAACAGTTAAAATAGCAATAAGATTTTTAATAAAACAATTGTACACGAAAATAAGCAACAGATAAGACGAAATGTTTTATTTAGGTATTTACTGTAGTAATTTCCATAGATACTGTGGCATACTAACTAGAATAATGGTCTTAAATCAGCAGTTAATCCGTTAAATTGTTCACCATTTGAATGCTCACACAATATCAAAATAAAAATTTTTGTCTTATCTAATAATTATTTTCTTATACTATACTGCGGTTTTATTAAAGATTTCATTGATATTTTTACTGTTATTTAATTCAATGCAATGTTGTGAAATGTTCATCTAATCTTATTTGACATAAGAAACTTCATATGTTAAATCACAAATATCTCGAAAACAGTTGAATTTATGAGAAAAGATAAAAGAATAAAAATGTCTTAAAACTGCAAATTCTACCCAAAAGCATCACGAAAATATGGGTTTTCCATTTAAAAAAATCAAAGTTGGCCGCCATATTGGAAAAAGTTAGATGGTTTCCAACACTGGAGGAAGTAGGAGCGTGTTGAACTCCCTCTGAGTCCTCGTCTATCCCCCTCAGGTGCGGTAGCGTGTTGAGCTCCCTCTGAGTCCTCGCTCTATCCCCTCAGGTACGGGAGCGTGTTGAGCTCCCTCTGAGATCTCTCTCAATCCCCCTCAGGTAATCGGGTCACCGGGACCCATAGCCCGTCTGATACAGCCGACCCTCCATCCGCTGGCGATGTCAGGGTAGGATGGGTGTATTACTTAAAGAGTGATGAACTCTCGAATGAGTTACAGAAGTTCAAGCTAGACCATTGGGGAAAATTAGAAGAGAAATGGGCTCGGTTAGTATCATTCCTTCGAGATGGTGGCCTCACTCGAGAAAGAAGCTCAGCAGGACTAACAGTGGAGGAGATGCCTCCAGCGACTACCGACCAACCATCTACGATTCCCGACGGTACCATCTGCGATATAGTGCGCAAATGGAATGTAAATTTTGATGGTGAGAAGAATGTGATTTCTTTCTTCGAAAGGATCCACGAGCTACAGGAAAGCTACAATATTTCGGGATCACAGCTATTGTAGGCTCTACCGGAATTATTACGTGGACACGCTTTTCTGTGGTACAGAAACAATCGGTTGGATTGGCTGACGTGGACAGATTTCCTAAAGGATTTCCATTTACAACATCTACCCAGACGATATTTCGAGAATTTGGAACGAGAAATAAAATGCCGGACCCAAGGAGAGAGAGAAGGCTTTAAAGATTTTGTCTTGGCCCTAAGGACATTAATGAGAAGGCGAGGTGGATTATATAGGTCAGATAAATAGAAATATGCTGCCTTCTTATAAGCTATATCTACGTCAACAGGAAATATCGCCACTGGCTGATTTGATTCAAAGGGCAGAAGAATATGAAGAAATTCAGAGGGAGTTGAAAACCTTTTGCCCTCCACCAAATGCAGCGCAAGCTTACTGTCCTGAAACAGCTTATAACCCGCCCCACAAACGAAGATATCCAGAGAGGACCATGGACCCTGTAGGAGGCGCAAATGGACTCGGAGTATGTTGGAATTGCCGACAAAAGGGACACACCTACCCGCAATGTACTAGACCAAGTTCTGTGTTTTGCAAGAGGTGCGGTACAACGGGTGTAAAAACCCAAGATTGCAGATGTAGGAAGAATGGAATATCCTACGCGAGCTTGGCCAGCATCGGGCCAGTCGAGTTCAGTTCAGCCGCACGAAGTAAGACCTGAGAATCAACCAGACAGGCTCATAAAAATTAGACAGCGCAATCAGATTCATGATTCTAGGATATTCATCGATGTTGGACTATGTGGAAAAAGCTACCAGGCCCTCGTAGATACCTGTTTCACCCGAACCTATATTGGACGGAATCTGGCCTCTGGTTGTGAAAAGGCCGGTTTTAAACTAATAAAAGATTACGGCCCAGGAGCCTAGTTAGACGATATCACTATTGCAGTAGTACCAGGAAAGTATCTATTTGATTGTGAAATAGATCACCAAAGAAGAGTTATAACGGCATTATTCCTACCAGATCTAATGGAAGACATGGTGCTAGGACTCGACGTAATGCAAGAACTTAATATTGAAATAAATGTGTGTCGGCGAACAGCTAGATTGAAGAAACCTGAACCAAAGTGTACAGGCATGAATACGGTCTTGAACTTCCAAAGGAAGAATCAACCAGATGAAATCCGTCTTAAGAACTTCCTACAGCACGAATTAGAACCTTTCAGAAAAACCCCCGGCAGAAGGAAGTTAATAAAGTTAACCACGCCGCCACTCCGAGGGTATTGTGCGTCACCCCCTCAAGAATTTAGACCGCTACCGACCACTAATAAACAAAAGAAAAGAAACCAAGAAACCATTCTGCCGGAAGAAACATGGCAAGCTATCCAAACCAGTAGACTGCAAAGACCACCAACAAGTCGTAAAGCAAAGCTCAAATCAGTAGTGATACCGGGTCCAAAAGCTACCGCAGGGTCCAGCAGCCAAATTGCTTTAGTTAAGAACATCACACCCTACCTCTCATCCTTAACAGAACCACTGAAATCTACAGGAACCACCACGTCAGACGCACCAGATACCCAAATATACATCAGTGAACCTGCCAGACACGGCACACGAAGACCCTCAAGACGGCATGCCCGGAAATTCCGATCCAGACGGGAGGATACAGCCACATGAGCACCAACCAACAAAATGGATCCAGATCGACTCCTGATGCCACCCCCACCAAAAAGGGACAAGACCTCAGTGGTGAGACAGAAAACACCATTTTAAGTGCTACAATCAAACAGACTAAGTTTTTTGTAAGTTGTTTAAGTTATATCTATTGCAAACCTTATGGGAAGAAACAGTTTATTTTTATACTTTAGTTTACGTTTTTATTTTGTTACAAAAATTATCAGATATTATTGTTTTATTTAAGGATATTGTTTTTTTTTTGTCCCTCCGAAGTAAGGAGGGAGCTGTAACGAAACATTTTTGGACAACTGTATAGTTCCAGTAAAGTCTTGATGATATTATTATTATTACTAAGTAAATGATTTAATATTGACCTAAGCAGATAAGATAAGAGTAATATTAGATAATCAATAATTAGTGTAAGTGTAGTGGGAGACAGCCACTATATAAGGAGCAGTGGTCAGCTCCAAGAGTCAGTCTTTCCCAGGCTGCCGACCCACAAGGGCCTTCCTTCCCTTCAGGTACGGGAGCGAGCTGAGCTCCCTCTGAAACTCACTCTATCCCCCTCAGGTACGGGAGCGTGTTGAGCTCCCTCTGAGTCCTCGATCTATCCCCCTCAGGTACGGGAGCGTGTTGAGCTCCCTCTGAGACCTCCCTCTATCCCCCTCAGGTACGGGAGCGTGTTCAGCTCCCTCTGAGACCTTCCTCTATCCCCCTCAGGTACGGGAGAGTGTTGAGCTCCCTCTAAGTCCTCGATCTATCCCCCTCAGGTGCGGGAGCGTGTTGAGCTCCCTCTTAGTCCTCACTCTACCCCCTCAGGTACGGGAGCGTGTTGAGCTCCGTCTGAGTCCTCGTCTATCCCCTTCAGGTACGGGAGTGTGTTGAGCTCCCTCTGAGTCCTCACCTTCCCCATACATTTCCCCAAAGGACCATCTCCAAATCAGTCTAGGAGTACCAATAGGTAAATTTTCTGTAAGAAGGCTTGTGAGTAAGAGCGATTTAATCGTACCCACCAGAGGCAATAATAAACTATTTGTAACCAAAAAGTGTATTTATTTGGCGCCCGAACCCTGGGTTATTTCTTCGACGCAGCACCCTGGGCACAATTGCCTCATTAGGAAGTAAGCGTTACAAGGTAGGGAAGCCTGTGGCAACTGATGGTTATTTTAAAATTATTTCTAAATTGCATATTAAATCAGACTTTAAAACGAACTTACACTTTTTGACATTTTCATTTTAGAGTATCTATTATAACATTTACGGTTTATACAAATATCTTTGTATATTTACCCAAATATCCGAAAACTTACATGACTATGTTGACAGCGTTTTTGTATGAACATATCGGAGAATCTGTCCCCAACGATTCCCTTATTTCCCTAGGGATATTTGTTTCTTATATTGAGAATTCTTATACTTCGTTCTACAAAGAATGTGAATTTGTTAAAAGCTAAGTTTACTGACAAAATTAAGGAATCGTTTTAAAAAATAATCATGTATGCAAATATTAGGGTGAGTATTTTCAGTAGGGAAAGATAAATTTTACTAAACAATTTTAATTCATTGATATTTCACAACTAAATGCCGTATGAAATTTCATAAAAAATATTTAGAGAAACTGAATCTGTTAAAATCCTACCTAAAACCAGGATCTGATCTGTCCTGACATAAGTAAAATTGGATGATATTTTTAGATCGTATAAGATAAAAGTCGAAAAATGTATCAAGAAATGTGCACAGCAAACTGGAGTTTTAGGTGTAGTGCACGTAGAGCAACTGCCTAAACATGAAAAACATACAAGGTTTGAAACAAATAAGCCTGAAACATAATACAAAGCAAGACGCGGTACATATTACGGAGCTGTAACTTTCTTAGTTAATTTTAATTTGTGAATCTATTTTTTGGTTCGGGGAGAACATTGTGAATGTTTTTCAAAAGGGCAGTAGCTTCATCTACGCAAGCGCAATGTGATAGTACAAACAGCTGTCTCATGTAACTTTTCTTGACAGTATAATATAAATTTGTCAGTAATCATTATTTATTACACCATATTTCATCGTGATATAATCCTATAATACATGCAAACGTTGATATATGGTTTTACTTTGTAATTGACTGTTCCATTTGTGCTTTATAATACTAAATTAACAATGTTTATGTGTAAATGATTGCTAGGCCAATACAATGTCAAACCGATTGTGTAGTTTAGGGATTAGAATTGTACACTGATAGATAGCATATGTATGCAAATCAACCCAGTCTAATGGTTTAGTAATACTTTTAATCTGTTGAGTACACATGTACAAAAGTCGTTTATTACATTACAGCGGTGTAGTTATTTTATTGTAATTTTCTAGAGGGTTCCATCTATGTTCACTTCGATCACCAATGCCCCCCGGCGAAACAAATGCAAACAGATTATTTTTTACTAGCTGTAAAAACCGTTCGCATAAACATTTCGTATCCTTCAAAAATTTACCAGTCTCCACCGTGGCAGTAAACTAAAGGCAGGGCATCATAAGCGCGGTGTGTTTTAAAAATTTGTGGTAACCATCATCGTGAGTACACAACTCAGAACAACAGATGTATCAGTACAGGACACCTTTTTGGTAGATTTTTGTTTGTGTTTGCTTTTTTTTCTTAACCCAAATAAGCTTTTGGCAAAGTTGGTTGGTACGGAAATAAATGTAAATGCATTCAACAAACTTGTGTTGGTTCAGTATTAGGCCTAAGCGAAATTCTGTTGTTAAACTTTTAATCCGGATCAGCTGTTTTATCTGTGAGAAAACCATCGTATTTATGACCATGTTTACTCTTGGAATTTAACAGTTTCCACAATTATTTCTTAGTGAGCTTCTATGATCCCATAAGAATGCACCATTAAATTTGTATTTTTATATTAAGCAGTTCTGGCTCAACGTTGCTTTTATATCAGTCAGCAAGTCGGGACAAAGCCGTTTATATATGTAGGTAGTAATATTATTTGTGACTCCTTTACTTGGTGTATCACTCGCCTCTTAAATACTGCAACTCTTCCGGGACGTCAACATCCACAAAATGAGGTATTACATTTATAAAATTTAGTGCACAAGTGGCCTGACCTCAGCGGTTTTTAAGTTATAAAAAACTATTCATGAAAAAACAAACACACAATTTTTAATTAATTGTACAAAATGTTTTGTACTAAATAATCAGGTAGAATTCATGTCAAACTTACCTTTGCAAGGAGCACCTAAAATTTTATTTTTTGAATTTTTTGTTATCTTTTTATTTAGCTTTAAAACAAGCCTAATTTTATTATTATATCTCAACTCTAAATGGATCAAATACGTTTTTAGTTCTTATGTCACATGAGAATAAGACAAATTGTGCATCCTATTCTTAATAATTTGTTAAGATTTATCCAATTTGAAAATAATTAAAATTGCCGCCTATGGTGGGAATTTTCATTTTGGTAGGGATATTTAGCTTTTTCTGTAGTGCCTAACCTGATTATACAGTCTTTGATGATATTCAGCCTATGGGGCTGGTATGTATTAAATATGTAAGTAAAACTTTAAACATGTTTTCCGGAAATCACATATTGTATTCACAAAAGGAACATTTTATCAAAATCTATCTAACATAATGATCTGAAATTTTCAATGGTTGTTTAATGGAGTGTACTACAGGTTCTAAAGAGAGAATTTTGTAATATAAGAGATCATTTTTAAGTTATGACTGAGAAATATGGCAAAAACTGGTCAAAATTCTATTATTTTATAAAAATAATGATAAAATGCATTCCAATGCTTGTATTGCAAAACCCACATGTTAAATTTTGTATTGAAGTAGTACTAACACAGTGATAAAATTTTACTAATTTTGATGCAGTAGTTTCTGAGAAAATGTTCCTTAAATATTGTATGTTTAACATTGCTTAGATAGGGCGCTTCGGAGCCCCTTACCATTGTCTTCCCTAAGACCATAGGTCTCCTACCACACCATTTCCCTTTAGTTTTGTTTCTTAACCAAATAACTGTTCTTTTTGTAATATGTATATGCCTTTACTATATTTAAATTAGTCTGTGATAATGTGCCTTGTAAATGCCGTCGCTGGTGAAACCATAGTCGGCAAGACTCAATAAGTTTTGTAGAATTGACTAAAAATTGTGTTTGTTTTTTCATAAGGAGTTCTACCAACTCCACTAGTAACTTCGGCCATTAGTGTAAAACGTAAAAAAAACTATTTCTTTCATATTGGGTTTAGGATTATTTTAGTATTTCAATCTGAATTATCCTTTGTTATTTGTTAGACCCAACAACACCTCATTATAACATCCGTAGAGAGAAAGTTTTCCTTAAAATCAGATTGAATTTCTGATAAGTCATTCAAATAAAAATCATAATAAGCCTACTAAAACATAGACTAGACCGTGTACAGTACAAGTCTCACTGCGTGTGATTTTTAATAGGGACCAGAACATATTTTAAGCTATAAACTAGGCGCCACTAGTAGCAGGTATTAACGCAGGTGCCATGTGCCAAAAAGTGCAAAATGCTTGTGGTTTTGTTTTTTCCTAAGAATCAAATCTTAACTTTTCACTTTTCATGTGAATTAATGAAATATTTTCTTATTTCTTAATTCCTTTACTTTGTTGTTTTTTATTGCTTGATTTATTTAATTGTAAAGCAATTAAAAATTTATAATATTTATAGATATTTAATTTTTTATTACCTATTAAAATTAAACAATTTATAGTGTTGTCTTCTTTTCAAGCTAATCTCTCTGCATATCCTAATTTACATATTTTAAAAAGGTCAAGACGTGACTAAGGTCTTTGAAGTTAGAACAGGCCTCCATATAGTAATGTGTAAATAACAGTGCAATGTACTGATTGGATATTAAAAACGTCATTCTAACTAATTCATTTAAGTGTTTTCCTAATGTCTGAAGCTCTTTTGTCTCATAGGTTCTTTCAAAAATCTCTTCATTTGCTGAACTACAAAATAACATGTTATAATTATGAAACTTAGGCGGCCATTTCTGTAAGAGTCATCCGATAGCCACTTTATCTATCTCGTTTTCTCAGCTCACTAAACTCTTTAAATTGAACGATCACAATGGGGGGGGGGGGGGTGTTAAACAATTTTGAGTTGCCCTTTAAACTCGGTATTTCGGGTGAAGGGTGAAAATTAACCACCAAAGAGTAACGTGATCATATAAACGTTCCCCAAAGGACAATCGATTATTTTTTCCCATTAAAAATCGTCCATGTTTCATGTATAACAATTGTTTTTCAGTGCATTTTAACAACATTAGGATCAAAAAGATAATTTAAATATCATTTCAAATTAAATATTAAATACTTCAACAAATTAGTTTTTACATCGGCCAATAAAACATTGATGCAATGGAATTGTTTTTTCTAGATGTATTAATGGTTCAGACGTACATAACTGAATTTGTTCCAATATACAATGATCTAATAAAACTCATATTTTACTCATCGACAAAGTCTAGATTTTACTTTCTCACTATACTATATAGTACAGAGAAAGCATAGTGATCGCTAAAAAATTAATGTTGAGATTTTTGTGGAAATATCCATTTTTGGATCCCCTGAGTCCAAAAAAGTGTTTTTTAGAAAATTTTTGTCTAATATAACTACTTCTTTTTTCAATATTGTTTGTTGGGTTCGGAGATTTTCCTTTTTTTGTCTTATTAAATATTTAAAATTCAAAGAAAAAAGAACATTTAAAATGCATGCACAAACCCAACGTAACATCTTAGTAAGATTTCCTTTTTCGAAATTTTTTTTCAATTTTGCCTCTCAGTATTGTTTTATTTTGCTATAATAACTCCAGTATACAGTATGGCTTGGTGGCTTGGATGAGGTATATTCTTCAACGGTAAAATCGGTAAATGTTATTTTAAATAGGGCAATCAAATTATATTAACACACATCCTCGTCGTTTATCTATTAATCCTCTCTTCAACATTTTTAAATTATGATCTTTTACTTAATAGCTTTAAAACGTACGAGTATATTAAGATATTTTACTACAGACAAATTGAATACTGTTCAAATTAGAGCCTGTATTCGTGCCCTACATTGCACAGACATACTATAACATAAACAGGTTTTCTTCTGAATGTAGCAGACGATATTATTATTTGTAGCTCCAAACGTTTTCACTATGCTACAGAAGAAATGTTATGAAATAGTTCACTGTTAGATTAAATTCTACATTTCTTTATAATAGCGTATGCAGATATTGTATTACTATATTATTTACAAAAGTATTTAATGTATATGCAAGTGGACGCATGCAAGCGTAAATAAATATACTGTTGAAATAGTGTATTATTCTTTGCACTTTGCATTTTTATTGTAATATTAGCTTTAATTAAAGCAGCGACCTGCTTGGAAACTTCTTATGTATTTTTTAGTCCGGTATCTTCAGAAATACAAAGATTTCACAAAAGGGTATATATTGTAAGACAACAAATATAATTTACTAACCGACTCTTGTGAATATTCCTCAAGTTAGGAGTACTTACCTGATTTAATACGTTGATTTAGTAAAGTTAATTACGTTTATTTATTTACATTGGTTTATAAATAACAGTTTATAACACTTGCATATTTAACGGAAACAATCAAATAACAGCTGTCATGTTAGTTAAACAGATTGTTAAATAGATGGAGCCTTTAATTAGGAAATATATGAAGTATAATATAAATGTTTTTTTAATAAATTTGTGTAACGAAAACATGCATTTTAAGCTTTTTGTTTATTTTTTGTCAATAGTGGGGAAAATAAGCTTTTAAATTATGCTTGAATAATTAATTTATATGAAGAGTTAAGGGAGATATCGCTTAGCGACAAAAAACACCTTTGAGAAATAATATATAACATAAAGATGTTCTATTTTTGTAAACTAAAATTATTATATTATAATTCACGTGACATCACTTTCTGTTAAAGGTTTCGGATGAGCAGAAACTTACAAATCATCCTATAAGCCGTTCTATTACCGAGGTAAGTAATGACTACAGTACTAGCAAAGCTGGAGTACCGATGGAGCAAAGAGACTTGACCTGGCCTCCATCGGTACTCCTCTTTGCTACTACTATAGGGAAGTACTATTGGCAATGACTACATATCAATAAGACGAAAAGTTAAAATATTAAAAATTCAGACCAGGAAAGCTCATGGTCACATGACAGTCGGACCTCTCTGTCTCTCCTCCTCTTTCCATCCTTGTCCCACACTCGGCCGGCAAAACGCGCCCTAAGAGCTCCCAGCGACTGATGGTGCAAACTCACTTTTATACCTACTTTCCTGGTCTGCATACTACCCATTTAAACTGATCGTCTTATTGATATGTAATTATTGGTATTGTACTGTCAGCAGATGACTTGAATGCATCCGAGGGGGTAGCGGAGTGCGGGAAAGAGTTCTCCCACCACAGCACTAATTAGTGGTAGGGGCTGCCGTTACTATGACAACCACGCTACTATTGGCTATGCTTGGGGTCAAGGCTGCTCTAGCCAATAGCGGCCGCATTCCATACGCATGCATTCAAGTCATCTGCTGATAGTACCTGAAATCCATTGAGAGGAGTTGAAAGCTTGTATCCCACCCATCTTTAATTGCCAATATTATTGACCAACTATCACAGAAACCACTGGACACACAAGTGACATTTTAGACCTTTTGTATTGATTTGTAAGGAGTACACTGAACTAAAATGAATCTGAAATCATAAAAATTAAAGAAACTGTGATAATTCAAAACTGTTTTAACTGTTTTTTTCAAAACACTGCTAAAATAACTAATGTTTTATGTACACTTTTGTTTGGTGTATTTCTAATCAGATTTGCATTAACCTGGTTCCATATCTTTCTATTTCCGTCTTTGACATTGAGTAACAATCTCAAGTCTGTAGCATCTGTAGGCCTAGTTCCTGAGATAACGTGCCATTTGCGTTAAAAACAAATTTCGAAATATCCGCAAAGGAAATAGTGTAATGTCTTTCTTTAAAAACAACAAACATTATATTTCCCAAACTAATCTTAAAACAGTAAAATGCGTAAAGAGAAAGAAGGCGAGAAAACTTTGCACAAGGGATGAAAACAAAAGCCTGTTTATGTCGTTTTAACTAACTTCTTCCTTCAGGACACTCGTTTGCAATTCCTGGAAGAGTTCTGGAACTGAATATGTTTGGTGATAAGGATATCCTGTTTGAGATATTTTATTGTTCCCCTTGAACTTTTTAAACTTTGATCTATAAACTTTTAAGTACTTGTGTCTTAATCTTTTAGTTTAGAACTTTGAATAGCCGTGAAAACATGAGCTCAAAATAAGAACATTATTATTCCAACCAAGTGAAACTTTAACAATAGTGCGCTTGACAAATGAGGGACCAATAACCCGACATCAAATCAAAACCCTGATCCAAGTACCTCAAACAATAGTCATTTCCTCAAAAATGTTGATCACCTATACAATAATCCGTTTGCATTTGCTTCACCCCAGTGCAAAGCGTACAGTGGGCAGCGCTCCCCCTCTCTAGTTTCTAATAAAATAATATCTGCACCAGTCAACATAAACAACCACACATATAAACAGGTAGATGATCAGTCTGTAATTTCTCGAATGTCGGACCTCATTTAAAGCTATCTAAAGGTGAAGCTATAATAACGGACTAAGACAATGAAACTATATCTGACTTCTTAAGGCCCGGTGTACACTTGATGCTAATTGACGGGGGACGATGCTTCATTTTCAGTCTGCGTATTATCTCCGTGCTACCGGCGTCAAACGTTTATAGGCTCTCATGTGCCACCAACCGAGATAGGTAGTACATTATTGTTTGACTATTTGTTCAAATTTAGTAATTTATATACATTTTTATGTATCAAATTAAAGATACAAAATATTATCTTTTAACTAATTGCTTTTCATTTCATATTGAGAAATCAAACGTTTTAAAATATTTTACTTTATAAAATAGTAATATGCTCAAAAATATAGATATCATTTTATAAAGTTGTTAGCCTATTTGTTAATTTATATAATTATCTTAATCTATCCTTATGTTGTCATGGCTCACGAATTACTGGGTGTATTTGTATCTCCTCAATGAAAAGTTCTATGTCCATGTTGTCATCAGACATAGTTTTCAAAAACTTTAAAAACTACTTTCGTTTAGTTGGAGATTGGACCCGGCTGCAAAAGTGCACTGGTCTATAGCAAGTTGACTGCTACGTACGGTAAACACATTAGGAGAAAGTGACGCGCGTCTCATAGGACCCTGAGTCCCTTTCTATATTTATCGGGGGTGACGCTGGCGTCAGATAGGTATCTGTGTCATGTGTGCGTCGCATCATCTGTTCCTATGTACTTCTTCTTATCCGATTGAAAGTGATGCAGCGTCCCTCGTCCTTTTGCAGCAAGTATTCATTGAACCTCAAGATGACACTGATCCGATTACGAAACATTTGCTTTAAATAAACATTGAATAATATATTAGGTTAACTACCTTGTATATAACCGTCAATCAATCCAAATTAGTTTCCAGATGGATTACCGGTTTCGAAGGCTATGTCGTCATCATCAGATCCATATTCAAGATGAAGTTGTTTAGCCTGCTAAGGCGTCGTCTTCTTTTTTGGCACATTAAACATAGTTAAATAGTTAAAATATAAATGATTAATACATTAGATTAAAGAAAAAATAAATGTGTACAATTAAAACTATTATTTGGATATGATTTTATAAAACTGTAGGCCTATTTTTCGTTAATGTTTTTTATTTTGATACATTATATATAAATAAAGATAAAAATATTATGTTTCCATAAGTTTTTATTTCATATAGCTATATCAAATTATTTAGAAGATATTAATATTATGATGGAATGCTTAATGGAATATGTTTATATATTATACGAAGATGTATGAATGTTTTCGAAGTTAAACGAACGAATATCTTTTCTTAAAATTTGTATAAATAAATATATTGATGATACAAGGGGTTATTTATATTCATTTTATAACCTCAAAGCAAATTCTGTTTGTTTTATACAAAAGCTAAATAGTTATTAATTTGATTTAAAAGTAAATTAATTTGAAATCACTGTATTGAAATGGTTTCAACCATTTGTGAGTAGCTAAAAACGAAATTTCCGTATTACGAAAAATTTTACGCATCTAAATGGGGTGCTGCTCACATGCCTAGGATTTTTTAAACTCTTAACACTTTGTTTGGCCGTCGCGTCGCATCGTTTCGTTTAATGAATCAAAGGTACTTATATTTATACAGGGATATTCTCAAAAAATAAGGAAGGTAACACAATTGGTGATTTTTATATCTTCTATAATTTCTAAAATGGCTCATGTACAACGAGTCCAGATTCTCAGACGGTCATAAACATTGGTTACCCGGTTTGCGGGAAGAGGACAAAGAGTCCGTCTGTCATTTAGAAAAAGGTGCGGACTCTGAGTCCGCCACAGACGAGGACATTTTGACATGGGTATCACGGGGGATGGCGATAATATTTAACAGGTGAAAAAACCAAATACCAACATTATGGACATTATTGAATGCTATAGGCCTACTTATATAATGATAATTTCAAAGTTGCCACTTGGCATTTTGTCGGTTATGCTTAGCACCAGGCACCAAGAATAAATGGGGCATAAAGTTCAGCCGTCAATGAGAAAGGCCTAGACTATTTGTTCACCTTTATGAAATATTTTTGTGGTCGTCCTTCGTTGGAATGTACCAGGACTCTAAGTCTACATTCTTCAAAGTAATTATATTTTCCCACTATTTAATAACTCTCTGTTTTACTATACTTGCTTTGCATTTCCTTCTTGAATACTGCAGTATATAATATATTATGAAGGCTTTATGTAAAGCTTTGTCATGCAAGACAGTCCTTTAGCTAGGAGAACAAAGTTTCACATTCCTTTCATATTTTTTATTAGAATATATAGAATGTCCTGAATATATGCAACGAAACTAAACACCTTACAACTACATTTCGGAGACCCCAAGTTTGTTACACCATTTAAACATTTTACAACAAATTGTATATTTTTGGGTTTATTTTAAATTTTAATTTTTATAATTAAATTTCATTAATCTCGTTGCAAATTTATATGGATATACAGTATCCTATTCAATAATAAAGGATTCTTTTATTTTACCCAAGAATAACCTGCTTCCCTTATATTGTTAGGATTTTTCCCTGGTAGATTCATTCTAAGAAATATTACAAAAACTCCTGATTTCTCAGTTGTCGCAGTACAATTTTTTTTAATAAATATTATTTTCTTATTATATGATGGGAACTCTTTTCAATTGGGTCGTGATTGCTTTAGCTAGTCAAAAGTTTCAAATAATTTCTTATTTTATGGTGCTGGTATAGTTCAATAATTGTTTTCAAAATTTTGAGTATACATATACCTATATATATACATAACTATCTATTTTAACAACGATAAAACAAATTAAAATAATTATACATCTACATCTACATATATAAGCCTATTTAACATCTATTCATTTATCTAACTATTTATTATTTTCAAGAATGTAATTTTTAGTTATTATTATTTTAGGGTTTATTTGTTTATATTGTTTATATTATACAAAATCTCTAGTTAACCCAAATTACCACTATACATTGGATTTGTAATTTAAGATATTTAAATATTCTGAAAACAGTTACTATCAGCGATCAGTCCTATAATGTACTATATTTATGTAATGTAATAGGTGGTACTTGTAGTTTGCCGTTCCTCCGGTAATAGTGTCTAATCTTCCGAACCCAGGTGACTCTCCCCAAGAAAACCGTAGTCTTCCTTGGTCCTGTATTCAAATGACCCGATGAAGTTTTAGTTCTATATCTTTGGTTATTGAACGCTTTCACAGATCGTTAATATTCACCCTTAGTATTAGAATTTTAACGATTTTAAAATTAATATAAACTTTTTATTTCCGCCGTATGATTTACTGTGGTTTCTTTTAGTCAAGATATGTAAAAAACAAGTTCATTAAGTCGCGTTACCTCAATACCGGGTAACACTCACAACTGTTCAACTTTCGTAAGTCCCGAGATTTTAAATTTCAATGTGAACACGCTTTGATGGTTTCTTCGAGAGTCTTTGTGGCTATTTAGATTTTTTCCTTTGCTGGGAATTTTTCCTTTTACATTTTAGAAGTTTTCCAACTTATTTCTATAAACATTTTTACTATTATTTCTTTAAAATTATGCTCAGGCTATCTTTGACTTAATCATATTAAGTATTTATTAAAGATATACAATAATTATTTTATTTTATTTTCATTCCACATTAATAATGATTTTGTATTAATTAGTTAAAAGTATATCTTGGGAAAAGCCATTTGGCTAACCTGTTCCCTTTGAATTGGGTAGAAGTAGTCAAGCATGGCCTCTTCCATTTACAAACTGTCAATCATTTATTTTATTGAACTTTAAAAGTGCTCAAAATACATAATTCTCCTGTATCTTTTGATACAGGAATCGTACAACATTCCGTGACCTCTTGTTTTTCTCAGCTAATTTTCCTGAACAATATGAAATTTCAATGACATTTCTATGATAATTTTTGTTCCAAAGTTATACATTTCATATACAATTTTTTTTATTAATTTTTTGCTTATTTGTTAATAAATCTCACTAATCTTTTCAATTTGCAATGTATTATAGGTTATTTCAATACACCCAAAATTTGATTCATTTAACTTTATTTTGTCTATACAAATTTAAGCTTACAACTAATTTTAATTATTTTACTGTATTATTTTAATTAATGCTCATACCTTTTGTTAATATTTATTTTCTTTTTGATTTGTTATATTTCATTATATTAGATATACCTTTTAATTTCATCTTATTATATCTTGTATTGACCGTTTATTTTAATCCTTTAATAAATAACTAAAAATTATATATTAATTACTCATATATTACTAATCATTTGCAACTTATATATCATACAATTATTGTTTATTGGTTTTCTCTATTAAAATAATTGTATTAATTTTAAACTTGTTTAACTAGGCATTTTATCAAAATTTCTTATAATAGTTTTTAATTACATTATATCCAAATATTACAATAAATTTCTTTGTCATTAATTTTTTTAGAATGTTTTTTATTTTTTGTCAGTTTTGACACTTAATAACGTAATAAATATTCCTTTAATAAAAGTTTTTCAAGTGTATAATTATTGTCTAATTAATGTAGATCTAAAAACATGATCAAAACAACTTATAATCTATTGTTAAAATGTTTATATTTTCTATGCTTTTTACGTATTGTCAAAAGGAAACTCGACAATTTCTAAACATGTCAGTTTCCTTTCAAAACTTGTTGACCTTCAGCGTTTCACTTTCTATAATATTAAGCCTATTCCCAATCCCTTAAGTTTTATTTTATTTTAACGTACAATAATACAGTACTCCTTACATTTGAGACTTGAAATTTACTATTTTTCTAATCTGGTTAATTAAACCGTCTCAAACTATTTGCAGTTTTACTGTCTTCAAACTTATTAGCGAATTTTTACAGGAAATATTAGCTATGCAGCAACCCTTATGTGAGACCTAAGGTCAGGAAGTGGTCAATAAGCACCAATCAAGGTCCCCAGAACACGTTGTTTATTGTCATTAAAAAATATATATATTGTGTTCTCATTCTAACATCCGTATTTTAAGTCCGACTTGGTCCAAATCTGTTACACACGAAGTCGCTCAGACGAGTTCGTTGCCTAACAAATCCAACAACCGGAAGCACGTTTTTTGTCCAGAAGTAACATTTCTTGAATTTTTTCTTACTTGAATAACATTGTATTATCTAAAAAATAAATATAGGAGATTATTCTGCTTGTTTGTTTTACTCTACCTTATAGCCCTTCTGGTTCCCCCAAAATTGATCAAATATGTAAATCAAATAAAAAAAGTACCAGTTTCAAATCCACGTGTTTGTCCGCTGCGAGCGAAACGGAGTATTCCATAATCCTAGGCTACAAGGTCGAGGTTCAAACTCGCAAAGCGGTAAGTAGGAACGCGTCAGCTGTGGCTGGAGGCTGAGGTACAAACAAATTCTACTAATATATTTCATACCCAAATACACCAATTTCACAAATATTTGGCTGAAACCATAAAATATATAAACTTAATTTTGAAAATTCGCTCAACTCAACTGAGCGGTTCAGCTTTGTGATCGAATTATTGATTATAAAAGATCTCAAATACACTTCAATGTTAAAAATTATAATGGGAAACTTATATAAATTTAAGATCTGTCCGAGGAAGAAGCTTGTATTTGGAATCAGAAAATATACGATTGCAGACAGAAACAAAATGAACAGTGCACGGAGGAAAATTAAAGGTAACTTAAGCGTCGAGTGTTCTTTAAATGAGTCTAAAAAGAAAAAACAATAGTTTGTCATAACTTACAGAATAAAACTTAATTTATTTTCTCCGGATTAGTGGAATTAAAAATGCGACTGCAAAATGAATACTAACAGTCTATTGCCACATACAAATTATACAATTCTAAACCAGTTCCTGTTGTTGAACCATCTTCAGTACAGTATAAAACAAAAATAAAAATGTTTATATTGTGCCCGAATTCATTTCTCACCCTACTGATTTTCCGTACCTTGGTGGTTCGAGAACGCTCTAGATTCGTCAATGCCATGGGAACGGCTTGAGATCGGAATTGGACATACCACGACAGGCAACAACAGACCACAAGTCTGTGAGTAGACTCGTCAATTCACAGGTCGTGGGAACAAGGCTTAAGGTTGTTTATTTTTAAAGCAAAGTTATCGTAAACGGATCATTGTCATCTTTATAAAATCAAATAAAGTTTCAATATCTTAGTCCGTTATTATAGATTAAATGATGTCCGACGTTCGAGAAATAACAGTTAAATTCACTATCTACTTAAGGCATCCACAGACAGACGCGACACAGGCTCGGGACAAACCGAGCGATATTGAGCTCGGGAAAATATCGCTAGTTTACCGAACTGAACATTCACACACGCGCTGCACGCAGACGCTCGGGATTCGGTAAAACCATCCTGTCACTGTTTGTTGTGTGTGTACCGTACTGCTTCTCAATATGGCGAACGCAGAACAAATCATAAATTTTGTTAAAGAACACAGTTTGCTGTTTGTCTATAGCCATCCATTATATAAGGATA
>JAGFPH010003632.1:44949-55717 GCA_018207615.1 Philaenus spumarius | reverse complement strand
GGTCTAGGTAGGTGTTCTTTAAACCGTTTGGTGAAAGATCGTCCAGTCTGACCGATATAAAATTTAGAGCAATCACTACACGTAATCTTATATACACCTGACGTGTTCATTCTATCAAAAGATGGATTATTATTCTTTGGCTTCAAAAAGTTGACGATGTTATTTGTGGTTCTATATGCCGGGATGATATTATATTTTCTCAATTCTTTCTTTAAACTAAATTCAAGTTTCCTGTTAAACTCAATGGGTATATAAATTAGTTTCTTTCTTTATTCATTGGGTAGTTCTTTTGCGCTGTTTATTTTTCTTTTGTGTTTTTTAATTAGTCTGTCGACTAATCCTCGTTCATAACCGTTTACCGACGCTATGTGTTTTATTATGTTATATTCCCTTTGGAAATCACTATTATTCAGAGGCAAACTGAGTAATCGATGGACGAGACTGTTGAAGGCAGCCAACTTATGGTTCATCGGATGATTTGAAGAAGCATGAATAGTTTGGTCCGTTGCAGTAGGCTTTCTGTATATGCTAAATGTGAGAATTATTTATTTTCTTTTTGATTAGTTATATTTCATTATTATATTAGATATACCTTTTATTTTCATCATATTATATCTTGTATTGACCATTTATTTTAATCCTTTAATAAATAACTAAAAATTATATATTAATTACTCATATATTACTAATCATTTGCAACTTATATATCATACAATTATTGTTTATTTGTTTTCTCTATTAAAATAATTGTATTAATTTTAAACTTGTTTAACTAGGCATTTTATCAAAATTTCTTATAATAGTTTTTTATTACATTATATCCAAATATTACAATAAATTTCTTTGTCTTTAATTTTTTTAGAATGTTTTTTATTTTTTGTCAGTTTTGACACTTAATAACGTAATAAATATTCCTTTAATAAAAGTTGTTCAAGTGTATAAATATTGTCTAATTAATGTAGATCTAAAAACATGTTCAAAACAACTTATAATCTATTGTTAAAATGTTTATATTTTCTATGCTTTTTACGTATTGTCAAAAGGAAACTCGACAATTTCTAAACATGTCAGTTTCCTTTCAAAACTTGTTGACCTTCAGCGTTTCACTTTCTATAATATTAAGCCTATTCCCAATCCCTTAAGTTTTATTTTATTTTAACGTACAATAATACAGTACTCCTTACATATGAGACTTGAAATTTACTATTTTTCTAATCTGGTTAATTTAACCGTCTCAAACTATTTGCAGTTTTACTGTCTTCAAACTTACTAGCGAATTTCTACAGGAAATATTAGCTATGCAGTAACCCTTATGTGAGACCTCGGGTCAGGAAGTGGTCAATGAGCACCAATCATGGTCCCCAGAACACGTTGTTTATTGTCATTAAAAAATCCGACTTGGTCCAAATCTGTTACACACTAAGTCGCTCAGACGAGTTCGTTAGCCAAACAAATCCAACAACCGGAAGCACGTTTTTTGTCCAGAAGTAACATTTCTTGAATCTTTCTTACTTGAATAACACTGTATTATCTAAAAAATAAATATAGGAGATTATTCTGCTTGTTTGTTTTACTCTACCTTATAGCCCTTCTGGTTCCCCCAAAATCGATCAAATATGTAAATCAAATAAAAAGTACCAGTTTCAAATCCACGTGTTTGTCCGCTGCGAGCGAAACGGAGTATTCCGTAATCCTAGGCTACAAGGTCGAGGTGCAAACTCGCAAAGCGGTAAGTAGGAACGCGTCAGCTGTGGCTGGAGGCTGAGGTACAAACAAATTCTACTAATATATTTCATACCCAAATACTCCAAGTTCACAAATATTTGGTTGAAACCATAAAATATATAAACTTAATTTTGAAAATTCGCTCAACTCAACTGAGCGGTTCAACTTTGTGATCGAATTATTGATTATAAAGGATCTCAAACACACTTCAATGTTAAAAATTATAATAGGAAACGTAGGCCTATATAAATTTAAGATCTGTCCGAGGAAGAAGCTTGTATTTGGAATAAGAAAAATATACGATTGCAGACAGAAACAAAATGTACAGTGCATGGAGGAGAATTAAAGGTAACTTAAGCGTCGACTGTTCTTTAAATGAGTCTAAAAAGAAAAAACAATAGTTTGATGACAACTTACAGAATAAAACTTAATTTATTTTCTCCGGATTAGTGGAAATCCATAGTAAAATTAAAAATGCGACTGCAAAATGAATACTAACAGTCTATTGCCACATACAAATTATACAATTGTAAACCAGTTTCGGTTGTTAAACCATCTTCAGTACAGTGTAAAAACAAAAATAAAGATGTTTTTATTGTGTCCGAATTCATTTCTCACTCTACTGATTTTCCGTACCTAGGTGGTTCGAGAACGCTCTAGATTCGTCAAGCCACGAGCCTCTCCACGCCAACGGCTTGAGATCGGAATTGGACATACCACGACAGGCAACAACAGACCACAAGTCTGTGAGTAGACTCGTCAAGTCACAGGTCGTGGGAACAAGGCTTAAGGTTGTTTATTTAAAGCAAAGTTATCGTAAACGGACCATTGCCATCTTTATGAAATCAAATAAAGTTTAATTGTCTTAGTCCGTTATTATAGATTAGATGATAGCGTTAAATGATTTCCGACGTTCGAGAAATAACAGTTAAATTAACTATCTACTTGTTTGTATGCGTCTGTACTTACGACGACTAGTAACCTTGTAGATATTGTTTTATTTAATACTAGGGCACCAACACTTAGTTCACCAAGGCAGTGAAGCAAATAGTATTGCTTACTTAAGATTAAGATTATTGTGTACTCTAAAATCATGGAAATGACAATTGCTTAAGACAGAGGCACTTTGATCGGGGAGAGGGGTGGGGGTAGCGGTGACCTAGATCCTGACGCATGCGCAATAGGGACAGAGTTTTCGCGTAAAATTCAGGATTTTTTACGAGATTTTTTTAAAACTTACCGCCTCTAAGATATAAAACAAAAATCGGGAAGGAATATATGCAAAATCTGATTTCGGGAAAGTTATTCACCGTCAGCGTGGACCTTAAAAAACTATTTAAAATTTCCCAAAACACCAGCCCTCCTAATACCATCCCCATTTTACAAATTTGTTACAGACACATATGGCTTGTGATGCGTAACATTGAATCACTTTAAAAACCACATATTTCTTTAAGAAGAAAATAAAAATCCGATTACGTGTTTGTTTGCTACTCTCAACATTTTTATTTTGTAAATTATTTTTATATTATTTGATAAACATTGAAAGACATATGCAAAATCTGATAACGGAACAGTTATTCACGGTCAAATGAGCCTTAAAATACCTATTTACAAAATCCCAAAACGCCCTCCTCTTCAAAACTACCCCTATTTAAAAAAATAAGTAATTGACATTTATATTGCTTGATATATATCAAACTGGAAGCCTTTAAAAACATTAATTGCTTAGGCACAAAATTCGTTCCCTACATTCAAAAATAATATTCTGTAAATTATTTTCTAGAATTTTATAAAGATATATTAATAAATTAATAATAAAATATTACCTTTTATGTCCATCAAGTGATCCACTAATGCGAAAAAAACAAAATTTGTCTAACAATTGTTTAATGTTAATGACGACCTCTTAGGAGTGATAATTTCACCTGAAGATGGATGAGTGATATCCTCTGAAACAGCGGTAGTGTGTTTTTTCGCAATAGTGGATCACTTGACGGAGGTAAAAGGTAATATTTTATTATTAATTTATTATATATCAATGATTCGGAACCTTTCCACAGTGAAAAAAAAGAAGATATATTATCGAACTACGAAAATAATAATTTAAATTTTTTTATAGTGGTAGTAATTTTTCAAAACACATAATTTATAATTAAGTTATTTACAACCATAATGTTGCCACTAGGTATTTTTAAATTTAGTTATGTTTGGGGGGGAGGGGTAAGAGTTATATGAAATAATTACAACCTAATCAGTACGTTTTGTAAATATTACACTTCAATAAATTTGGAATGTTTTGTAGACGCTAGACATAGAAGTATCCCATCTACATCTACTGTGCTAGAAATGTATTCTGAGTTAACTCAAGTCACACTTCACAGATCTAGTAATCTAGGTTAATCCTTCCGTAATGGAATTTCTCCCCAAGTTTCCTTAAAAGGTTGAACTTTCAATTTTAAATCCAAATTCAATTACTACTGAGAATCGTATTTGCTGTTCACTGATTTTAAGAAGATTTTAAACAAGAAATAATTTGTCTTCCCGAGATTAATTTATTGTGTCAGCTGCTTAGCAATCGATTTGATGATTAGAGATTTCTCAGCGAAATTTCAGGAACCGATTTTACAATAGAAACAGGGTTTCAGGACACAATACAGTCAGTAACGTAACACCTCAGTTATTGTTTTTGTTTAAACTATGGCTTTAAAATTGGACACATATTCTTCTATGTTAGATAAGAAAATATACGTATTTATACGTATTTTGTTTTATTAGTTATTTGTTATACGAAACAATAAAAAAATGCGAAAACAGTAAACTGGAGTGTAAATATTCCAGAAACCCTAACGTATATAAAACTTTGATATTTAAACTAACAAATAATTTTGCCTACAGTCAAACATTAACTTTAACTTTTGTTTACTTCCTCGTTGTAATAAAGGTAATGTTTGACTTTGATTATTTTTTAAATACAGTTTCTTAGTTTTATATTTTAGAATCGTTTGTTCATACCCCCGTTTGTTATTTTTCGTACACTATAGAAATAATAAGTCTTAGAAACATTTAATATTTGGTTATACAGGTAATTCAATTTGTACTTTTTTACTTGAAGATTACCTATTGATGTCGAATATTGAATCTATGATAACCTATTCCAAGATTAAGCAACTAATAAATACAAAAATAGTTAAATCTAAGCTGGTTTAACTTGAGTTTAAATCAAGTTCAAGTTATTTTTGAGATCTTCATAAGTGCTTTAAGTTTGACATACCCTGCACTGTTGCTTACGATTAACTGATCTTTACATTGCACTTTCAACTCTTTGAACAAAGAATAAATGTTTGAAACTATGAAGGTTTACAGCAGAGGGAACGAGGGATCAATGTCTTGTTATTTCGGGATATTGTTTCTGCCGTGAAAGTTTCAACACACAAATTGCACTTCTGCATCAGGGCGTTGAGTGTTGACGCTTCAAAGACAAAACACAACATCGTTACAAACTTGTACTTGTGCAGAACTACAATACAATATTTGTAGCTCTCTATTCATACAATGTAATCCAGGAAAATATTTGGAGAAATATAATAACAATACTGTATTTACATAAACTCTAATAGAAAAACACATACTTACTACGAAAATTCTTTAAACTTTTACAACTATAACATATTAAGTTTATAATTAATTGGTATACCCAGTTTTGTACGTTACATTTAACAAGTGTTTTAAAAACAAAAGATTTTATTCGTAATTTTTAAAATGGTGGCTATTTTAAATATTTGACATCGAATACTTTAAAACCAGTTAACTTTATGAAATGAAATGGAAAAATGCTTTATTTTGCATCAAAATTAGGATTACACAAATAAGGATTATTAATATAACCAAATTAATAAATATTAATTAAATAGTTTGACACAATAAACTTAAATTATCTTTATGTTAATTGCATTTTCAAAACAGAACTGATTAGGCTGTCTGCTTTGCTGGGTAGTAACTTTCAAACACAATAACACAGAGAAACTTAACACCTAATAAACTACATTCCAAGTATTTGTTCATCTTAAAAAAATTATAAGAAATAAATAACTAAAAAAAAATATTTAAAAAAAATCAGAACTTGCGTCAAAATTAAAACTTAAAAATTAAATAATATATTTATTAAATTATAAAACGGAAAAATATCTTAAAATTTGGAAAATATCTAGAAAACAAAAATTTAAACCCGATAACAAATTTAATTAAAACTCATCTGCATTTACATGTTGAGAAAATTGTGAAAACAGTACCAAATAGTGCCCATTTAAATACTTTAAAACCACTTCCTAACTTAGTTCATGCGTTTGATTTGTTTGTTGCATATATGAATTCTTTGGTTCTTTTTCAGTAAAAAAGCTATGGAACAATTTTGGTTTAGGATACAATTACTATATTATTAATTTTTGAAAAAAATTCTTGCAAAACGCAAAAAATACGGGAAAATGAACAAGGCCAGTTCTAGAGTTAAAAATAAATAAAAAAACAAGTTAAATCAAAATTATTAGAATATGTAGAACGAAGTAAAATGCTGATTTGGAAAATAGTACCAGACGGGTACCTGACATCTATCTATTATCACACTCATACACACCCACACCTAGTCCAAGTGGGTGTGAGTAGGAGCAGTGCATATGCAGTGTTCTGTGTTTCGTAGCTACTTACAGTAAGATTTTTTAAACCGTGCCCTCGGCCACGGTTGTACTAACCTGAATGATACGTTAGAAATCGCTATGTCTACTCTAGTTTTCTCCACGAAAACTGAGCCGAGCGGCGTGAAACAGCGAAAACCGAGCTTCAATAACACTGTCATTTAATACACTTAGCAGCGATGTAAAATTATGAAACTTTCACGGATACGCAGATAAGAATCATACGATTCGTATGATGTAAAAGAAAATTAATTACAAAACCTATTTCATATTTTAAAAATCAATATTACAACAATGTACTTTCATAATGACATGAAATTTTCACACCGCTGGAAAGTTTTGTATTTGTTGGTCAGAGACTTTTGTTCGCGAGAAAGTTTTAAATAAAGGTCCAAATTAAATATTTTATTTGAAACATTTTTTCGTTTGACTTACGGTTTGCTCGGTACAGCGGTATAATGTATGCGTTTCAATTAAAACTACACCTGGCCGGGCAGTGCCGCCAGGCCGTGTTTCCGTTGACCGAGTTCGTCCTTATTACATAAACGTTATAAAATATTGTATATTATACATATCATATTATTTCAATAATTTTATTCGAATAGTTATTCAATCATTTTTGTGTATTCGAAGTTTGTGAAACTGCCTTTACAATCCCTCCCCGCTACACCGGCTAGCCCACCACGCGCTAGCCGAGCCGAGGGCACGGTTAAAAAAATCGTTCTGTACTTGCTAGTTTGTTGTGACGTGCAATCTCAGGCTTAAAATTGTGCCAGTGGAGAGTGGAGTTTTGTGATTTTATGAGACTAACTGATACCTTTACAAAACATACAAGTTTGTATACATGTAAATAAATATCAGTACCATTTTTTTTATTTTTATTTATTTTTTTTTTTTTATTTATTTGCTTCAAAGTATGATTTTATAGAAAAGAAAAATCAAAACCCGCCATTCCCCTGGTGGTATTCCATATTACCTCCCCATCCCGAAACCGCCCCCCGGCCAGACATACAATGTCACAGCTTGTTATATTGTGTTATTAGTTTTGCCGTGAAATGTTCAACACACAAATTAGAGTTCTATGGTACGCTATTCTACGCTTCCCCGATACAACTCAACATTGTTATGAACCTATATTTTTGGCGTTAATCTTGTGTACACATTTGCATACAGGGTGTGTAACAACTACGTAACACTATTTATACTGGGCGATTCAAATCGAGGATGTTTCACGGAAACATGTCTGTATAGGTTAAACACTTACTTCCCGTCTGTACGGCATTTCGGTTTTATTAAAAATAAATAAACTTTAGGAGTAGATGCACCGTTCATTCCATTGCATTCGTTACTAAACGATTTGTCTACGTATGTTGACGCAAAGCCGATTCGAGTTGTTTAGAGTGATTCATCCCACTGACTCCGTCAAATTGGCGAGTTGGTACTTGCTGTACCGACAAAATGTATGAACAAGATTAAATATCTGAAGTGAAACTGAAATAATATTATAAGGTTAAGTTTTCCAAGAATAAAAATATCTCTATATGCCTTGACAGTAAAACAATGTAGGATTAACTCATAACTTAAGCTGTCAAATAAAATTTCTTAACTTACATGAATTGGACAACGACTCGTTAGATAAAAACGAAAATGTTCCTTAAAATTTGTGATTTTTTTAAATTTTTTAACTCTATTAGTTTTATGTGGTTGTTGCTAACATATTTACGCTAATTATTTATCTAAACTCATCATACCAAGTGTAAGTAAAGATTTTAAGTTCATCGTCAAAATTGTAGCTCTAAAACATTGTTTAAGGTTTTAAACATATTAAATTTCCTAAACATATTAAAATTTTAAGAAAGACAGAAAGAAAAAGATCAAACATCTTGAAATTTTTTTACGGATGTATATTTTTGATTATTTACAAGCTTCAAATAGTGAAAATTGACTGATCTTAACAAATCATTGTCTAAATGTGTAACGCTCACAATATTAAGATAAATGAAGTCAAACATCAAACACAGCTCGTATGTCATAATGTTTGGATCTATAGTAGTGCATACAAATTGAGTTTATATTATATATAAATGTTTATGAAATAAATAATAACTCAACTTACACAGTTGGGCCAAAATGACCCGGTTTTTATTTTACGAAAAACCAGAAAACTAAATAAAACTGACTATGTTACTGTTCTGTATGCAACGCCAGGTCAGAGCAGCCAACAATGAAAACGAAAAGGATGTTACAACTTTTGTCATATTGACCCAACGATATAAGTGCAGTCAAAACTATGACCAGTTTCAAAATATATTTATAGAACTCACCACACAAAAAGTATACCCTACTGATGCATACATTGTGGTAGAAGGGAATTGTGGTAGTAGGGCATTGTGATAGTACGGCATTGTGGTAGTAGGGCATTGGGGTAGTAGGGCATTGTGTATGTTTATCGGTACTATAATAATTAGTCACAAACATGTTTTTTATGCGAATGATTCGCTGGGTTTTGAGCGAATGATATTTTTGTAACGCATAGTTCAAGAGTCGTTCTACTTTACCAATTTCAATCAATTTGGTATTGTTTGTATTTATCTCCCGAGTAAGCATAATTTATAAAGTTCAGACTAGATTCGTCTCGAATTTGGGGTTATCGAGAAAACAGGCTTATTGTTGATTATTTTGGAATCTACTGAAGAAACGTTTCCCAAATTATTCGAATATGTATTAAAATATTATTTAATGTGACAAACTAATATGCAACTATAAGGAGAACATTTTCAAACCATTGACTAAAGACTTCTCCGTTCTCTATACTCTACACGATGTAGTTAAATACATTCAAACAAGGTTCACATTATTTCCTCCCGAGAAATCTGTGTTAAAGCCAAAGTATTTGTGAATAGCTTCAACAGTGATCGTTCCATGATTGACGTGTAAACCTTAGTCACACTAACAGCAAAGTTAGACAAGAATTTCCTTTTAGCAGTTGAGCCACTCTGTATAAATATAGAGTGATTTTATTTGTACTGTAAATATAATTCTCCTTTGTTCTAGTTACAGCTTCACAACTTACGTCATACATTTTTCAGAAACAGTATCCGTTAAATTTAAACAAGTACCTGCAATAAAAACAATATCTAAATACAATGCTGCAGAATCAATAATTTAAGTGAATTATGAAACTACTTGAAACATGTTAAAAAGATACCATTATTTGTAACTGGAACGGTCTCGACTAGTCATTATGTTTTAAACAAAAAAGTTTGTCAAAATAATTCAAAATTAGTACCAAAAGGTTCTGTAATAATTGCCAGGGTTTTTCTTCTTGATATAAATTATCTAGTATGTCATTTAGTGGTGAAATATGTACATTTATTTGCGATGTATAGTGTGCGTATACTCAAACACAAACAAAACAAAGAGATTTTATGGAAACAAATGAGTTACGATCTCATATTACTCCTATTGACGAATGAATGTGTTTTATTATTAGAAACAGCCAAAATAAAGCAGAACATTAAAAACAACTAAATTGCAACACAAAATGATTGTCTACGTACACTGTACAGAAATGGTTAGACAGTCTGCTAGACAAGCATTTACTATGAGTGTGTCTGCGCGTGTGGGAGCGAGGGTCGATTTTATGACTTAGAACGCATGGATATTTGTACAGACTATAGATGTCAATCAGAAAGGCCCAGATTCTTTGTCCACCTTTCGTTGAAGTATAACTGGACTCTCTGTCCTACATTCCCTCCAACGTATTCTCATCTGAATGATTAAGTATTTCTTTTCAGGGCGATCGACCGAACATCGGAAAACTATTTACCTATAGAACTAACAGTATTTGTTATAATCAAAATACAATAATAGAATTTTGTTATTAAACAATATTACAACTCTATTTAAATATATCACATTCAATGCCTACATATGTGTGTGTGTTTTTTTAAAATTATTATTATTGGAAACATTCTCTTATTAAGTAGGCAGTTCGGAACACTAACAATTGCTAAACATTTTAAACGGTCATGTTAAATTTCGTGGTTAACATAATAATATATATGAATAAAAATCACACTTAATTCAGCTACAAAATAACACGTATTAGAAATGCTGTTAATTGTATTACAAAAAAAAAACCGTAAGCAGCACTGACGCATTACTATAGCCGAATTTTCTTATCAGGGAATAACTAGTATTGTATAATGAGATTTTCCTATGAGTCTTGTTTCTTATTCCGGAAACTGTTCCAAATATACCTTTGCACAGGATTATAATAAATTTAATTACCTTTCGAATGATATAGCTCACAAATTGCACTCGGGTTTATGAGTGGGAGACATTGCGTA
>JAGFPH010003632.1:30936-44939 GCA_018207615.1 Philaenus spumarius | reverse complement strand
ATAGCTCACAAATTGCACTCGGGTTTATGAGTGGGAGACATTGCGTAATTACCTTACATTGATAATGAAAAAAACATTTATCGGGATCTTCTTATCAATTTTGTTCCTTGTTCCGGAAACTGTATTTGAAATAACTTTGCAAAGGATTGTAGGAAATGTAATTACCTTTCGAATTATATTGCTCACAAAATGCACACGGGTTTATGATTGGGAGAAATCATCTATCATTTCATTGATAATGAAAAAAACATCTATCTGGAGCTTCCTATCAGTTTTGTTCTTTGTTCCAGGGACTGTACCTGAATTACCTTTGCACAGGATTTTAGTAAATTTAATTACCTTTCGAATTATATAGCTCAAAAATTGCACTCTGGCTTATGAGTGGGAGAAACTGAGCAAAAACCGTACACGGATAATTAAAAATCATTTATTTGGACCTTCCTATCAATTTTGTTCCTTGTTCCGGGGACAGTACCTGAATTTCCTTTGCACAGGATTATAGTAAATGTAATTAACTTTCGAACGATATAGCTCAAAAACTGCACACGGGCTTATGAGTGGGAGAAATAGCGCAAAAACCTAACATGGATAGTGAAAAAATCATTTATCGGGAGCTTCCTATCAATTTTGTTCCTTGTTCCGGGGACTGTACCTGAAATACTTTTACTCAGGATTGTAGTAAATTTAATTACCTTTCGAACGATATAATTCAAAATTGCACACGGGCTTCTGAGTGGGAGAAATAATGCAATTTTCTCGCTCTAACTTTGCCATTTTGGTTGGAATCAAACAAGCTGCCATTTTGTGTAAAATCGAAAAATAAAAATATTAATGTCTTGGACATCCTACAAGGACGTTTTTACTAAAATTTCAGCTATTTTCAAGCATATTTACTACCATTTTATCAAGATGGGGAAAACCTATATATACTTATATACCCTTAAATCTCTACCCAAAAACGATTAATCAGTATAACTCCGACATTTTGAATCGGATCGAAAAACAAAACAAGTGTATCTGAAGAATTCTACTAGGACCCTTTCACCAAAAAATCAGCAAATTTGAAGCATATTTACTACCACTTATCAATCCGGGAATAAAACATATATAAATATATATAAAGTAATGAATTTTGGGTAACGTCTCCAACTGGTCTGAAACGGATAGAAACGAAGTTTTACCCTCCTCCGACGAACCGTTTTCAAGTTGGGTCGAGTGTAATAGCTCTTATTTTCTTCAAAAATTCTGCTAACAAATTGTAACTACACTGATTTCATTGTAAACAAACAATTATGTGTAGATAGTTAAAATTAGGAAAACTTAATTGATTATAACCTATCTATAAAATAACTATAACGTTTAGCATGAAAACGAAATCTAATTAATACGTTTTATTTTATTAAACTACAACTAAACACATTCAACTGTGAAAACACTAAATGTAAGCTAACTTGCAAGGTTAGGTGTAATTATAATTTGTTTAACTTAATTCTGTTTACTTATTGTGCATATTTTCTGTAAAACCGTGAACTTTCTATTTTCTACTAAACGACTCCTTTAAAAAAATACACGTTAGTTGAGTAACCTGTGAAAACTACAACAACAGTATACAACGTTATACAACAATTGCATTACCTTTTCATCTCCCACAGAGTATAACTAGTACTAAACGACCAACATTTCAGTGTGGGTCTTAAAATTAACAACTCAAAAATTATCCGACAAAATGAGTAAGTTATAATTACGATCCGAATAAAAGTGTCGAACTACTCCGCAGTTCAAATTCGTGTTTTAAGACCATGGATGTTTGTATTGTTAAAACAAATTGCTTTACAATCGTTTAGGCCTAATAGCCTTAGGGTGTTTTTGCTCTAAAAACAAGTTAAACTTCATAGCAACGGAATAGTTTTGAATTAGTAATTAAATTAAGCCAAAGTTTAATTTGTCCCACGTTATTGATCCTTCGCTGGATTAGTTAACAAAACTCTTAAGTGCAATCCAGAAATTCATAAATAAGTCTTTCCTGTCTGATTTCTTGATTGCCCGCCACACATCAACAGTAAAAATGCAACAGTGCTTCAGGGTAGCGAATTATGTGTGAACGTGAGAGCTTCCACATCTATAATTCAATGGAGATAAAGGAAAGAGATGGGGTCATTAACCCATGGCAGTATATTAATATTATTAATAATAAAAATACACGTAGAAAATGGACCAGCTGATTTTAATAGTAAATATGATTGAGTAGTGGAACGGCTAGGGCGCCTCGCTAAAACATTACCATGTAATGAACATGATAGGTTATGTACAAGAAGTATGTATTGTACATACCAAAAATATTGGTATTAATAACTACATTAGGTACTTTAAAGTTAAATATGTGGAAATAACAAAACCTTTTGTATTTTTAGTCGCTAAACTAGAAAAATATTTTGTATTTTATTAAGATTCCACAAACAGAGTCTTCAGGTAAAGCTATATAATAAAGAGTTTTTAACAGCAACTCTTGATTTTTGCAGATTATAGTTTTCTTTAAAAGGAAATAGTCATATTTTAATAAGAAGTTGTTATGACTAAATCTAAAAATACACGACTCTGTGATGGACTGAAACTATTATCGATCGATCTGCCGCCGTTTACTGTATGAATGGTGTATTCAAAGTGTTTTAAATTAGTTGATTCAAAGCGCTGTCTGAATTAATAAACCGTTTGTTCAATCTTTTTCAAAGAGACATATTTAGCAAATGATTTCTTGCAAAGATGACCTTGTTTGAGATATTAAATTCTTATAAAAAGTTATCTTTTCGTTAAAAACAAAAAATCGTAAGCTTCCAAGTATTTGATTGAGTAATAAATACCACATCTCTCATTTGACGTCACTTTGAATTATACAAATACACTCGGTATTCAATAATTATAAATGTATAACTTTATGCCAGAAGAGCTCAAAGTATTTTTTTTTTTAAATAATAAAAATTTTTTATATAAACCTTCTCTTATTAAAAAAAAAATGAATTTAAATTTCTTTAAAAAAATTGTAAAACAGTCCCAAAAGTATTACGTAATTTTTGTATGCAAACCTAAAAACAAAACGTATAAAATTCTAAAAACAAGAACAAATAATACAAAGTAAAGATATTTTTTGTTTTAACCCTTCATAGCAATGATTTTTATTGCGTTTTTAATTTTTTATAATTGTAATAACTAATATACATTTATTTATTTTCTCCATGTGTTAAAATTTTTGTACAAAAAATTTATATGCAAAACTTAAAAATATGTTTTTGGATGGCATTTTGAAATGGTCGCAAATGTAAGGAAAAGTTGCTACCTTAAAATCCCTTTACTTAGATTGCCATTTGTAATTTTGTAGAAATGGGCTCTTTTCGTTAATGGAAATCTAAACTTTTTATGTAGAAAACTAGTAGAGAAGTGCCCAAGTTGGACATTTTTTAAAGTTTGATAGTGGGTTCTGAGAAGAGATCCGTACAATGTAAGAAGTAAATACAAATTTAACCAGAAACTGGTACATACTTTCTCACAAATTTAAATTATTAAACAGATTCACTGAGTCTTCATAATTGTATTAAAGTAGGATAGTGGATACATTATAGTAGGAGAGTAACTAATAAATATTATTAGCTGAAAGAGAATCTTTAGAAAGATGCTGTTTTTTGCATGTGGTAGTGTACATAAAGAGCTACAAATAAGCCAAATTTTATCAAAATTGTTAGGCCGTTTATTTATAACTAATTTTTTGGGTTTTTTTTTCCAAAAAGGTTTTATCAAAACCTTTTTTCGTGCATCCATACAGGACTAATTGACATGTTTGGTGCAAATTTGTTCGCAATCGATCGAATACTTTTCTCTCTAGCTTTGTATACATATAGACAGACATACAGACATTTTGAAAAAAAACACTTTTTTGGATTCTGGGGGTCCTAAAACTGATATTTCCACAAAAATCACAACATCGATTTTTTTTTCGATCACTATACTTTCTCTATACTATACTATAGTGAGAAAGTAAAACCATAATTGTGTACGTTCATGGTTACCAGTGAGTGCCATCTTTAAACAGTACCAGGTAAGTAAAAAAAAACGTTTTCTTTAAAAGCTGAACTTTTAAAGTAACGTAACTCCCAGCGTACTTTTCATTTCAGTATTTTGAAAGGTGAATGGATAATTCTGAAGCTAAACTAAAGAAACAACACGTCAAAACTAGGTTCTGAGGTGTAGGGGGCTCGCGGATGCTGCTAAAGAATTCATAAATATGTATGTTCCGTAAGTATGTATATACTCTGTCGGTGGAATTTACATACAACTGGAATAGAAAATATATAGTACAAACTATATTAGAAATAGTTTTGCTTATTCTGCTTGGAATAGAATTTATTTCATTACTTTGATAATTCCTTCAATACTTGCTACGTCTATTACTCGGACTGTAAAAATATTCAACATTCGATGCATATGAACAGAATGAGGCTTTGATATTGTAGGTAATTTAAAACCTATGTAATACAACAAAACAATTACCAACAATTATTTTTAGGTTGTGTTTATATAAAAATGCTGTCATTCATACAAAAAAAACTGTCCCTACTGGGTATGTATCAGGACCCCATCACCCTACCCTGTGTCCATTACCAAGTGCCTCTGTCCTAATCAATCGTCAATTCAGTAAAAATATCAGATTATTCAACTGTAATAGCAACCCCCATTTGAACCGCTTAGACTGCAGTAATTGTAACGTCTATACATTCCTGGTAATGATCTAAATAACAGTTTTTGAATCTATAGAGGACAAAGAAACATTCATTTTTATATATAGAAAATAATTGTATCAGCACAAAAGTATAAGTATAACATTATCTAAGCATTAGAATTCCATAAGAATGTTGGTCTAAGTCGAGTAGCTCTTTTTATAGCATTTTTTAAACTGGTCCAGGTGTAGCCTTCCTGACTTTTTACACCAGATTACTATTAATCATTTTTACGGTGACTATATGCTTGCAGTAATTTATTAATGAATTTTTTTGGTTATTCACATTTAATTATTCCATCATTTCCTTGAAAAAAACATTGTTTCAGTTAAACTTTTTTGTTTCGTACTTTGTTTTGCTTATATCCCCACCCTTTTTTAGCTTCATGACATTCTGTGACGCGCGCTCTAAATCTGAACTCTTTTCCTGTTGTTCTTTTTGTTTTCTCTATAACTTTTCACTGAGTGACATTTTCTTGTAACTTACTCGATGTTCTATCGCTACTAACCGACGTCTGGTGCGCGTGCGCGGCACGTTTCCCTTTCCGTTGAGAAGTCTTTTGTTTACCCCATTTTTTCAACTTCGTGTTTTTACACCTGTAATAGTTTTAGATTCGTTTAAAATAGCCGGAATGTCTCGTCGCTCGGAGATTTTTTGGTGATGGTTTGATACTTAGCCATTTTCTCGAATTAGATACTTTTCTTAACCGCGCGACATTTATTTGAGATACTGGTTCCTATCAGTACAATTCTATCTGATACCAAATTGCCTTTACTATTAAATAGTATAACTTTCCAAAACTTACATTTATTCTATTTACACTTGAACAGAGTAAACTGTCCCACCTTCATAATTTAATTATATTTTATTATTTTATTACATTTATTTATAAAACTTTATCTCCTTTATTTGTATTACTTTAATTTTTACAAATTTTATTTTTTCTCGGTTTTTTAGCCTCGTGAACTTTATCACTTTAACTAACTATTTAATATGAAAATTCGCTAATTTAGATAATAACAATTCCTTTTGGTCTACATTCGTACATTCCAAAAATACCTATCTTTTTGTCTTTTGAGTAAAATTTAAATATTTGATAGGCCATAACCACAACTACACAAATTTCGACACCAATTTGACACCTCTTCATTATTGCTTAAATGGGAGACAAATGAACCCCTACGAAGAATTCGAAATTTACAGGGAATTCAGACATACGAGGAAGATAACATATTAAATGATCAGCTACCATTTCAATCCAATGACTTATATGATACAGCACTCGGTTATCAAGATAGAACCGGTCAATAACCACCATACAAAGTAGGCTGTTTTATTTAGTTTAGTTCAGTGTATCATAGACGATAAGATGGTGTACACCAACCGGCTCAATCCGTGTCGCTCTACAAATTATGTGTTGTGTACTTTGTGTTATTAATATGTTTGTGTGTGTATATGACGACCTGAAAAGTGATTAATATATTTTATAATTGATAGTGAGATTACGCTCTCGAAACGCGTCGTAAGTTGGACAACTCAAGAAGTCACAAGACGGACTAATAACCAGGTAAAATACTATAGTAATTTCCTGTATTTATTTCATTTTATGAAGTTACTTGGATACCAAAATCATCAAACTAAAACAATAACAGTAGCAAAATTATTTCAAGTTTTTTTAATGACGATTGTTTAATAAATTGAATTACTATTAACATTTTTTTGAGTAAATTGAAACCAAAAAATGTGTATTTGGATTGCAAAAATAACATTGTTTACAATTCACCTTGTCAGTGTGGATTATCGTATATGGGACTAACTTTTCTTCGATTTAAGAAGGTGTTTTGGAGTATGAAAAATGCATAACGATGGGTGAAGTTGGTAATTTTTTACTATTACTTTGTCAGAAGAAAACCTGTCCATATTGAGATATGCTATATACTCTAACAATGAGTTAACATAACTCAAGGCATGGAAAAAGAAATACGAATGAGTCACTTACTTTAAAAGTCGTCATCTGATGAAGAACTAGTGTCGCTTATGTATTCGATGAATCGAGGAAAATACAGTCCATTTCCGATAACATACCTCAATATGGGAAGGTCTGCTACTGACAAAGTAATAGTAAACAATTACCAAAGAGTCTAACTGGAGACAGAGAGTTTTCAAAGAGACAACTATAATGTAGGCGAAGGAAAGTTGTATTTTCCAGCAAAACTCCACCATAAGTGCTATCTATGTCACATTAATTAAAAACGAAGTACAGAGACTTTTGACAGGCCTAATGTAGGAATTAAAAAACCCGTAAGAAGCACTGCCGCATTACTATAGCCGAATTTTCTTTTCTGGGAATAACCAGTATTATATAATGAGAGTTTCCTATGTGTTTTGTTCCTTGTTCCGGAAACTGTTCCAAATATACCTTTGCACAGAATTATATTAAATTTAATTGCCTTTCGAATAATATAGCTCACAAATTGCACTCGGGTTTATGAGTGGGAGAAATTGCGTAGTTACCTTACATTGATATTTAAAAATACATTTTTCGGGAACTTCTTATCAATTTTGTTCCTTGTTCCGGAAACTTTATTTGAAATAACTTTGCACAGGATTGTAGTAAATTTAATTACCTTTCGAATTATATTGATCACAAAATTCACACGGGTTTATGATTGGGAGAAATTTATCAATTACCTTACATTAATAATGAAAAAAATATTTATCTGGAGCTTCCTATCAGTTTTGTTCTTTGTTAAGGGGACTGTACCTGCATTACCTTTGAACAGGATTGTAGTAAATTTAATTACCTTTCGAATGATATAGCTCAAAAATTGCACACGGGCTTATGAGTGGGAGAAATTGCGCCAAAACCTGACATGGATCATGAAACAATCATTTATCTGGAGCTTCCTATTAATTTTGTTCCTTGTTTCGAGGACTGTACCTGAATTACCTTTACACAGGATTGTAGTAAATTTAATTAACTATCGATAGATATAGCTCAAAAATTGCACACGGGCTTATGAGTGTGAGAAATTTCGCAAAAATCTGACATGGATAGTGAAAAAATCATTTATCGGGATCTTTTTATCAATGTTGTTCCTTGTTCCGGGGAGTGTAGCTGAAATACCTTTGCACTGGATTGTAGTAAATTTATTACCTTTCGAACGATATAGCTCAAAAACTACACACGGGCTTATCAGTGGGAGAAATAATTGCAATTTCCTCGCTCTAACTTTTCCATTTTGGTTTGAATCAAACAAGCCGCCATTTTGTGTAAAATCGAAAATTAAAAATATCAGTGTCTGGAACATCCTACAAGGACCCTTCCACTAAAATTTCAGCTATTTTGAAGCATATTTACTACCATTTTATCAAGGTCGGAAAAACCCATATACTTAAAAACCCATGGTACTTATATACCCTTAAATACCTACACAAAAACGATTAATCGGTATAACTCCGAAATTTTGAATCGGATCGAAAAACAAAAATGTGTATCTGAAGAATCCTACTAGGATTTCACCAAAAAATCAGCAATTTTGAAGCATATTTACTGTCACTTATAAATCCGGGAATATAACATATACATGTATATATTAAGTAATGATTTTTGGGTATCGTATCCAAATGTCTGAAACGGATAGAAACGAAATTTTACCCTCCTCCGACGAACCATTTTCAAGATGGGTCGAGTGTAATAGCTCTTATTTTCTTCAAAAATTCGGCTAATAATACAAAAGTAGTGTGAATTAATCCTTTGAACAACCTACGACGAGTGTTCCTCCTATTTTCACTATTTTACGCTTTAAAATTTAAGTTTTGCATAATCCTTTCTTATTGCGTCTTTGAATCCATAAGTATGATATACCTTTGAATTTTCGTATTTGTATTTTGAGTAGTTTTTGTTCTATGTTGATTTTATGTCAGTCAGAACTAAGGCGTTTTTTATATATATTGAGAGAAAGAGAAATGGAGGGAGAGAGATAGGGGAGGAAGGGGGAGAGAGAGAGAGAGAGAGGAGAGAGAGATTATTTTTTCATAATTACTTTTTCCTACATTAAAGAAATGTAATACTACAAAGAAGTAACAGTTTAAACGTTTAAACCGTTCTCTTGATTTATATACAACACGGTTGACTCAGAAAGAATGACCCGACGCAGTACATTAAGCGAAACAATTTATATAAAACAAAATGGCGCTCGTCGAACGCAATAAATAAAACGTAGAACACTTTGTTATAAAATACGGACGCCATTAATTGTCCGCAGAAAAACAAAATACATCCTTGTCACAAACGTTCTCGGGTCACCATTTTATTAGTTTTACTAACTGCAGAATCTAAAGGAAACAAATTGACACACTAGTCAGAACATGATAAACAAATCCTTTTTTACTGTTGACAGTTTGTATTTTTATTTAGGTTTTGTTGTCGGTCTAGAAGTGTAACATACTGTTCGAAATCAGTACTTTCCGTAAGGGTGAGTTCTTACAATTAATTCATTATGAACCGTTAGTTATTTCTTTCAAATAAAATGACGATATTTTTTAATTCATTTCATGAAACGATTGCGATGAACTAAAACCATAAACATAATTCAACTGGCAGTAAACAAGATCGTTGGAAAAAAACAAAAGCAAAGCTGTTTGAACTAGCTGGGGTTCGTAGCAAATAGATTTAAGCTATTTCCATTTCGGGAGCGTAACAAACAGGACAACAAAAAATCAACCAAATAATGTTGCACAACGTACACAATGATCGACAACCAAATCAAAGATGCTGAAATTTAAATTCAAATGTAGAATGTCAATTAAATATCAAAATTGTCGGCGATAATTTAGTTTTATTTACGTAATGGCACTCAGTTTTATTTTAGTTTATTCAGTAGAGCACTCTATAATTAGTTTTACGTAATATTCACTATTCCCACGTTTTTTTCCGATAACTTTTTCATGATCATAAGCAAATAAAAAATAATAATTTTGCATATCCATCGTTTGAATGGTGAGTTATGGTCTTGAGTTCATACAAAAAAGCCATAGTGGCTTATAGAGCCAATGTTGAATATAGCCCAAGTTTTTAAATAGCCCATGTTGTTATACAGCCCTTGTTAAAAAAAAGAAGAAATTTCTGATAAGTTTAGAGAGCGTAAATCTAGAACACACTTTTTTTTAGACCTATTGAACAATGTCATCATATTCTTAAGTAAATTTCAAAATAAACAACTTCGTACTGGGTGTTTTTAAACGACCTATATACAGGTTTTTAATACAAAGTTGTTTTAGAACTTTGTTTTAAACTTTATACAATAAAGAATGTTTAGCCAATAAAAATAGGCTTTACACTGTGATCACAGTCTGAGTTACAACATTAAAAAGAATCTGTTTCATAACTAAAAAGGTTCGTTGGAAAAGTGTACCTGTATGCTAAAAAACTGTAGCCTATACGATCACACTATAACATTCCAGCACCGTATTGAACGGTTTTTCTCCTTCTCGTCCCTTTTTCATTTTATATTTCTGCTCTTTTTCTTTTTTCTTTGTGCCTTCTAAAGCTGCTTTGTTGGCATCTAAAATTCTTTCAGTGTCAATTTGTTTTAGCCCTTTTATACAGTTACTGCCAGCATCCCTGCCTAATTTCTGTAACACTGCACTTTACCAAGCGCACCACAGTTGAAAGTAATAACAGCACTCCAATGTTCAATTTTTTATCCCAAATTTCATTTTAGGGATTCTGGTCCAGATAATGTTGTTAAAGTATCGGATTTTAAGTTCTTTAGTACAGACATTTTTTTAGCAAAATCGGTCCTTAAACATAAGTATTATTTCTAACATAATGGCCTCAGGCACTGAGTGTTTATGCGTTTATTTCTCACCTGACAATAACGAGTTTTGGTATCTTCGATACAATATTGTATCCTATGATAAGGATGCTATTTGGAACAAAAAACTAAAAAAATAACCGTCCAAGTGTGCCTATAGTTTAAAAACATTTCTGATAAAGATCTGTGGCAAATATAACATATTAAAATCTGTAAAACAAAAATATAACTTTTTTTTATTATTTGATTAAAAGGTCTCTTTAAAGAAAAACATGAATATTGTGTTTCATTATTTATTCGCAAAGCGACAGTCATAGCACTCAGTACATAAAATGCACTGTTTTTGTTTTCCTTAATTTAACTGAAAAAAAATATTTTTCTTTGTTTTGAAACATAACTTAACGTTTATAATAATAATATTCATTTTTATTTTATTTTGAAGGCTATTACTATTCTACAATATCTTTATATTCTAATTAGCCCTTAAATTAAGATTTTTTTCATGTTTTATTATTGAAATATTTTAGGACTAACATAGTTTAAAACTAAGTTACATTTAGTTTATACGTTCTGGAGAAAATCAACTATGATAGACAGATACGGAGAAAACGATTAAATCACTAAAATATTCCGATTTTCCTTTAAGGTACGGAAAACTAAAAAAGGACTATTTTGGGAAATCGACAGTCTTAAATAAATAAATGCATTTAACGTTGCTAAAAAATATTAATTATTAAATATCAGACTTATAAATCTTCAATATTTTTTCCCGTCGCTAAACGACGGCCGTTTCGGCTATTCAGCCATTTTCAAGTTTCTTTTCAGGTTTCCCTTGCTCGATTACATTCGATGATGTCCCGGAGCGTATTCATATTAAATTTACTGCAACAGAGTTATTTTACACACTTTGGAGAATTTGAGACACCGATAACGACCACCTTGGTTGATGGAAATGTTGAGATTAGTTTCACCAAGCATCCAGCTACTCGTTACCTTGCCAAACAAAGAGAGAGACTCAATCATAACTTCAAAGGGAAACACAATTGAGTGTAATGTGAAGTGGTTGCACAATATCAACAACTATTAATAATGCCTCCTTGATATGTACACTCACAACCGTCAACTACAAAAATACTCTTGGGTCTGTTTAGTTTCAACCGATTTTAAGAAATTTAAAAGCATTACTTGCTATTAGAAAGGCTACATACAAAGTGCATGGTATTTCAGAAAGATAGAAGACAGAAATGGTTAAATGTTTATCACCAGACTCCATACTTCATTTGGGCGAATACGCAATTGTTTGTATCTTACCTACTTAGTTAATGCCAGTTAGACATTTTCACTATAGAGTTTTTGCACGTTAAAATTTCAATGGAACAACATATTATTATGCATACTAACCAAATGTATTCATACATATACTAGGGAAGCCCCGAACGAGGTAGCACGCTAACTCCTTGCTCGCTTCGCTCATAAAATTGTGAGCGAAATAATTTAATTTATTCCATATTTTCTTTAGAACGTTTTACACATAAATCATAAACATTCCGAGATTTTGCCAAAGTCTACTCAAAGAGTCTATAGAATTGATGAGACTCATTTGTTTAAATTTAAATGAACCGGATTGGCTCAATTCAGTTACGAAAACGACAGAAACTAGTTATGCGTATAGCCTAGTCAACGAATGCCCAAAAGGGGGGTCTAGAAGGAAAGTCAATAAGCGGAAAGACCAACTATGGTACATTGTTTGGGGTATCTAGTAGTATGACATACTAAAAGTCCTTGACCCTAGGGGTGGCGGAAGAGGGGGGGTTAAAGGTAAATTTATTTTTATTTTTTGCCTATATCTCAGTAGATGTTGGTCCTACAAAAAATATATATGTATACAAAATTAAAGTTGACAAAATTCTCTACATTTTTTATACCTATAGTATTTTTGCTATCTGTAACTGTTTATACGCTCTCGAAAATCGGTAATTTTCGAAAAAAAGTTTCTTCGCATTGGAACACTTTATTATTTGTTCCCCATGCGGTCTACTCTCGTGAGCTCTCTCCAGTTCTTATCTCGTTCGTAGAAAGTCAAATTATTGGGTATTGTTATTGTTATTATTGTGTAGGCCTATATTATTTTACTTTATTATTACTATTATGTCGCTATGTTGACGGAAAAAATGTTTTCTTTCTAGCTTTAGTTGAGTTAGTTTATATAATGTCAAACATCCGTAGGAAATCGAATTATTGTGTTTTTCGCCTTTATATTTTATTATTATTATTATATCCATTATATTTTATTAGTATTATATATGGTATATTTTATTTTTATTATATCCGGAATATTTTATTATTATTATATCTCAATGTCGATGCAATGTCTCAATGTCGACTTTCTACGAACGATATAAGAACTGGAGAGAGCTCACGAGGGTAGACCGCATGGGGAACAAATATTAAGTATTCCAATGCGAAGAAACGTTTTTTCGAAAATTACCGATTTTCGAGAGCGTATATCTCCTTAACAGTTACAGATAGCAAAAATACTATAGGTATAAAAAATGTAGAGAATTTTGTCAACTTTAATTTTGTATACGTATATATTTTTTGTAGGACCAACATCTACTGAGATATAGGAAAAAAATAAAAATAAATTTACTTTAACCCCCCTCCCCCTCTTCCGCCACCCCTAGGGTCAAGGACTTTTAGTATGTTATACTACTAGGTACCCTAAACAATGTACCATAGTTGGTCTTTCCGCTTATTGACTTTCCTTCTAGAATCATTCGTTGACTGGGCTAGTATTAGAGAGAAAATATAAAAGAAAATAGGATCAGGTGATATCTAAAAATCAATATTTAGCTCTGTTAAGAAATATACTCTTCCATCTAAGGTCTGTTTTCAGAACAACTCAAATTTTTTGTTTAAATAAGGAAGGTTCTTAATTTATGAATTACATATTCCAGCTCGGCCAGAATATTATATAAATACTTCTTTATATTCACACAATATAGTTCCTCCTAAAAACTTTAATTTAAATATTAGTTTTTAAAATCATGAATTCAAATTACAAAGAGGAAACAAATACCAAGAAAGAGTTATGCCATCATTGTGAAGTGTAATTTTGTTTGCCTAGTCGTGCGTTGACATTTATGTTTGAGATTCCAATCACCATCGCAAACTACATTCGGTTTCTTCCTTCATCCGGGAGGATGGGGTTCCGTGTAATCATGATTTCAAAATGTAAAATAATTCAACACGTTGCCCCTCCTATTCATATTCTAACCAAATCATTAACTTAGTATTGACTCCAATGTGGTACCCAGCCCCTGCACACACTATCTTGCCCCTGAGAGCAGTGATGTTACAACTCACACCATCATAATGATACCAATTCCCCGCATATATAGATACCCAGCCCCTGCAC
>JAGFPH010003632.1:0-14239 GCA_018207615.1 Philaenus spumarius | reverse complement strand
GGTGAAACCACACAAACTATTAATATAAACTAGAACCCAACGAACATCATTTCACGTTGAAACAACGTATCATTGTGATAAGAACTATGAACTAAACATTCCCTATTACATAATTTCATTCACCCATAACTATATCATACAAATTTGCTACTTACTAATAACGATTTACTAATTTCTTTACCTTTTGTTTCTATTAATAAAACTATGTATTATGATATTTCTTAGATTAGGATATCAAATTAAACTTGGGAAAAGACGGCACCAACCCCACCGAGATAAAGTTTGCTTGTTTTGTTTAATCAATCAACAGTAACGAACAATATTTGTTGGACTATAAATAAACTTATAGTTGGTATTTTATATCGAAACGATCTTAATTAATGTTGAAAATCATTATTTTACTTGTTGATTAAAGAATCCAGATTTCTTTTACTGCAAATTGTGTCTTTAATTATTTTACCATATAGAATCTAGATAAGATATGCATCAAGTAATGTCAATTTATTACTGTGATATATTTGTAATTTTGATAATTAAGATTCGTAAGTGAAGCTTCCCAAAGATTAACGAATAACATATAAATTATTATTGTGTTGTGTAAGCGTCATAGAAAAACAACGTGTGTACCAAATTTGGACCTAATCGAACGTAAAATGCGGCCGTTAGAGTGCGAACACATAAATAATATAAATCATGTTTATGTGTTTAACCTGTTCTGGGGACTATGATCGGTGCTCATTGACCACTCCCGATCTTAGGTCTCACCATAAAATTCACTCACTGTAATAGCTCATCTTTGACATGGAAATTCGCTAAAAACATGCACAGAGTAATTGTTTAGTGTAAAAAATCTAAATGTCGGACAGACGGGAATATATATTTAAACATCATCAATGTGTCTTCAATAATCATCTAGTACAACGTTACATGTTTTTTCACATCACGTTTAACAATATTAGTTTTTGTCGATGAAGCGACAACGCTCAGCGCATCTGCTGCAAACGCCAATTTGTGTGTAAAAACGTTCACCGGAAAAAAACAATAAAAATATAACAAGCTGACATTCATCCCTCGCTTTCTCATCTGTAGGCCTTCATCGTGTCGAATATTTATTATTTCTTCAAAGTGTTGACAGTGGAAAGTAAGAATCGGTGATATTAGATTGAGTAAACTGTAAAGGAGCGAAGAAAAGTTTTGTAAAATGGTGTACGCGTTAAAAACTTTTAGCGTTTTTCATGGTGAATTAGAAACGAAGAAAATTTTAGTAATTGTTGAAGTAATCAAAATATTTATATTTACCTTTACGATCTGTCTAACAATCCTGGTTTTTCGTCGTCTTTAAATGACGGCCGTTTCGACTATTTTATTCAGTCATTTTCAAATTTCAGCAGTTCGCACACTGGGAACTTTGTCACAAATAAAAACATTTAAAACACTTATACACACATGACACTTAATGTACATTACAAACATATATAGATTAAAAACACATTTGAACCGCAGCGTAAGATATTCGGCACATGTTACCGTGTTCAGTTCAAACTCGCACTCACATTAATAAAAATAACTTCTTTAATAAGAAACATAACTCTATCTTAAAAGAGCCGTGCTGCGTGGCAAGACTGGGCACTCCCTGATGTAACATAAAGTTGAACCGGCGATGTTCTCATGAACTAAACATTGGCGTTCGGAAAAATAAGGGCGGAGCGCTTAAGACGATTAATTTTTAATAAAAAGCGTAAAGACATTTATTTTATTTGGGAAAACCCACAGTATTTATTTTCTTTTTTAATTTATGTTATTTAATTAATTTGTCTGCGTACGAATGTATAAAAAGCTTGTTAGGCTCAATAAGATTACATACACGCATTTTCCTCTAGAAGATACTTTATTTCAAATGAATGCAACAAAATTAAGATTAAAATTGCCAATCTTTCAGGAAATGACGGAATCCCAGAATTTATGTCTTTGAGCCTAGGTGGGAGTGTTGTGAAACAGAAAACAAAAATACCTTATAGTGTAAAAGGAAATATTAACGCAAAAAATTGAAAATAAAAGTAAAACTGTAAAAATACTTACACAAACATAAAACAACAAAAGCCTAAGCCCGCTTAACTAATTACTTTAAATATTTAAAATAAAAATTCTGAGGATAGTGAAAGAAAAACTCTCTTAATTTTTTTTTTTTTTTTTTTTTTTTTTTTTGTAATAGGACAATATTATTTTTGGAAGAAGAATGAAACACTTAGGGACCAGAAAAGCAACAGCCTTTTGAAAAACGCATTCGCTTTTTTAATTCGGGGTTTTATATTTGTCAGGTCTGGTCTGTAAACAATAACTTCATCACAATTTTTAATGGTTATATAAAACAACGTAAGAACATTAAAGACAAAAATGTACCCCAAAGAAGGGTTAAACAATGCCTTAAGTATGTTGAGAAGTTTTGAGTGTTACGATTTTATCAAATTTCATGCCATTTAAAACACTTCTGAAACTCAATAAGGGTTTTAAAATCTTAGCTTCTCATTAAAACGTTCAAGTCGACTATTACATCTTAGAAATTTTTGTAAAAACTTAATGTATTAAATCTATTTTGGAATCAATTTGTTAGATCAAGCACTTTAAAATAAACATTTTTTGTCTCTTGAAATTTTTTCTAAAAGCTCTTTCCTTTTCCAGATATTAACTTTAAGTCGATTTATTTCAACACGTTTAGGGCCGCCATTTTGTTTTGGGTGGTCCGATTTTTATTTTCTTTATGTCATTTTCCTAGTCTTAAATAGTCCTTTAAAATGAGGTATCACATAACCATACTTTACATTTTAAAATTTTGAGTTGCCCCCAAAAACCCTCATTTTTTGGGGACACTAAAAATTTCCGATTGCTTCAAAAGATACTTTGGGTTAAGTTAGTATGGTTTTCCAAAGGATATTTGTTTGTTTTAACAAACACAAAAGTTAAGGGGGAGGGGGGAGTGACTTTTATAACCACTCTGTATAAAAACCGAATACCACTCACTCACTCACTCACTCACTCAACAGGAAATCTCAAAAACTAATAAATGGATTGGAACGAAATTTGGTATGTAACTTCCTCTAGGGCCATAGGTGCTAATAAGAAAGGGGAGGTATCAAAAAATTCGAAATCTTAAGGGGGTCAAATTGACTAAATCACGATCTCTCCAAAACTACTAAACGGATTGGAATGAAATTTGGTATATAGCTTCCACTAGGGCCTTAGGTGCTAACTAAAAATGTTTTCAAAAAATTCGAAATCTTAGAGGTGGTTTGGGTGGGTCAAATTTACTAAATCACGATTTTTCTAAAGCTACTGAACGGATTGGAAGGAAATTTGGTATGTAGCTTCCTCTAGGGCTATAGGTGCTAGCTAATAAAGGGTTTAAAAAAATTCAAACATTTTAAGGGGGTTTGGGGGTGTCACATTTACAAAATCACGATCTCTCCAAAACTGCAAAACGGATTGGAATGAAATGTGATATGTAGCTTCCTCTAGGGCCATAGGTGCTCGCTAAGAATGGGTTTACAAAAATTCAAAATTTCAGGGGTTTTGGGGGGTTAAAGTTACTAAAAATCCTCATAAAAGTACACAGTATAATATACTGTATTTATTGATATACGTTTTTGGTTAATATACATTTAACTTTGATTTCTCTATCGATCCATGCAATATATTTTGCTGCCCCGATCTATATATTTATCATCTTATCTAATGAACGATTTGTCTAAACATGGTGAAATCTTAAACAATATATAATATTTATGAGTTGGATATTCTAATTAAACAAAATATCGTACGGTTATAAGTCTTGCGAAATTTTTTTGAAGGGTTTAAAATATTGGTAAATTGGATTTTTTATTTTGTTGCCTACAGACTGATCACGATTTCTTAAAATGTATATAGCCTTGAAACAAGAAACCTAGCACAAATAAATGTACCTTGCCACTCCTTCACTTTCACTTTCCTACTCACTGACCATAAGGCAATGGTGCATCAGTTGGGCTTATCATTTTGATGTTCTCATTCCTCTAAACCCTTCTATTCCTAATACTCCCGTTCCCTCTTACATTGCGGAGGATAATATTGGGGAAATTGGGCAGCTTTCAGACAATGATCTCCAAAACTCTCAGTCTCCGTCAACAGAACCGTGTTTGTCATCTGATACTGTTGAGTCAGATCATTGTTCCATTGTTCAAACCACCCAGAAACGTGGGAAAAATCGGCGAAAACGTTTTTCTAATACTAATCGTGCTACAGCACATAGGGAGTCTGTCAAAAGATACAATGCAAAAAATCCCGCTGTAAATCGCGAGGCTGTCAAAAGATACAATAAAAAAATCCTGCCATGCATCGTGAGGCTTAAAAAAAGTACAGTCAACAAAATCCAAGGGTCAAAATGGCTGCCGTTCAAAAATACAGTTCTAAAAGATGTCACATGAAGGTGCTTCTATAGTCTGAAAAATCAATGTCAGGGTTTCACTACAACTGCAACACCTATTATCACAAAGACAAAACAGTTGAACTAGGTCCTATGACGGCATGTAAATGGTGAACAGCTATGAAGTGGTATAAATGAAATGGTTTAGAACCTTCAATTCATATCCTTATGACACACAAAATTACCATCATTTGTCGCATTTATTTCACCAAAATATATTATGAAATAGCGAATCATTGCCGGGTCAGCTAGTTATTAATAAACGTGCATCCCATGATCGTAACGGATCTAACTCATTGGATAGCGACAGGAAAACTACCGACATTTGTAGTGGCAGTTGATGGCAATATAGCTACCGCCAACAGCAAATATACCGCGTGGCAATGGTAAATGTACCAATGCACGTAACGCCACTACTATATTTTCTACGCAGAAAAATCTCCGATGTGTAACGAGAGCAAAGCTCTGAGCCTACGTTGTAATTTTTTTAGAAAATATAATAATGAATCATATACACCTGCTTATACTTTAAAGATAAAATTAAAGATATTCATGAAATATCTATAATTTAGAACGAAGCTGTTACATCCAATTTAAAGTCAACGTGCGCCTTCAGCCGTGAATACAAATTAGACTTGATCGCTCTGCCGCCATTTACTGAAACAATTTACTGCGAACTGTGAATTCAAAGTGTTTTAAATGAGTTGATCCACTGAGCTGTCAGAATTAATATTTAAATTCTTTATCGTTCAAGGCTTTATAACGTTATTTTTCTTGTAGAAATTATTCCCCTTGGAGATGTTAATTTTAGACATAGCAGACTGGAATGATAACAATCATTTAAGCGTGACCTAGTGGTCGCCTTACATTCTCATTGAACTGCAGGAAAGGAGAAGGATTTAGATATAAATACTAGGGGACCCGACAATGCTTCGCTATTGCTTGATTTTAGTACATAAATAAATAAACACTTAGATTAAATTAACAAACACAATTGAGTGCGTGTATTGGAAAAATAATTTTGAAGTGACTTGTGGTTAAAATAGGATTCTTATGATCAGGGCAGAGGTGGTAGAGCGCTTATAAAACGTATGGGAGTTTAATGGTAATGCAATTTTATATGGGTAGCTATCCCATTTTAATTATTATTTAATTTTAAGGGTAGTTATCCCATTTCATTACTGTAACAGCAAAATTAAACATAACCTACTTCAATAAAATAAATTACAACATAAACACACCATGTTATGATAATAAAACATGTTCTGTTATAATCAGCTGTTCTGTGCTATTATATCTGTCCAATAGAACTCCAGATGATAATAAAACATTTGCTGTTATAATCAGCTGATCTGTGCTATTCAGTTGATCAGTAAAAACAATGTTAATGAATAGAAAATATTTTAAATTCTATTTTTAAAATATTAAATTAAGGAATAATAAAATTTTAAGGAAAATAGACAAATATAAAGTTAGTTACCTTTCATTTAAAACAAACCGTATGTCAATCGGTCGAGATATCACTCCGTATAGGCTTAAAATTTTACCCCATGTTAAATTTCCATAGGAGATTTTAATTTCCGTTTTTAGAAAATTGAGAAGGGTAATAGCTGAAATCCAAGCAAAGTGGGCAAATATACAGACAATTACCTTTAATTTGGTACCAATTGCGTATATATCGGTCCAGTAAAACTCGGGATCTCACTCGGATTGCAAAAAATATTTTCAAGTTAATATATAAACTGACTAGGGGACCCGGCAATGCTTTGCTATTGCTTGATTTTAGTATATAAATAAACACTTAGATTAAATTAACAACCACAACATTGGTGGTTGGGAACAAGGTGGATAGAATAAAAAAGATAAAGGCCAGTGAAAAGAGTTGACTGCTCGTAACCACAGTTTTTTCCACACAAAGCAAAAGTGGAAACACTTCACTTTTTAACATACTTTTAAATCTGATCCAGTTTTCCTGAAAATTATATGAGGAATTCTAACAGCAGTTATTTTTAAATATGCGTAACCACACTTTGTGAGATATCTCATAAACAATATCAATTTTAAAAGTAGTTTTGATAAAGCCCTTATATACAAATAATGGAATCATAATTTTTATACTTTTATTGTACCAAATTTTGGCGCCAACATGTTTCGTAAAATACTTGCCTAGTTTTGATGATAGTTTGAATAGTATAATTTATAAATAACCTTAATTGTGACACCTTTATCTGTTCTGGGGAAAATGAACAAAAGGAGCCTGCGTGATCCTTTGGGCTTCACATTTGGGGCGGTGCACTTAAAACCCATGTTAATAAAACTAAATTATTTCTGAGAAGGGCTTCTCTCTGTCGGTTACTCCTGTGGTTCTCGAGCGATGGAATGTCTCCTTAAAGGATGTGTCCTTCCACTCCCGCTCTACCTTCAGGACGTTGTCAGGATGATAGAGAAGGTTATTTAAAATAAGACGGCGAAACTATAATTGTATCACTTAACTGAGTTTATTAAAGCATGAAATAAATCTGATGGTCCGAACTTACTAAAGGCAGTCAGTCACCCTGTCACTAGGTTAAGAAGATTTTTAGAGATTCGAAGGAATAGTCATCATATTAAACCACACGTTATACAATCAATATCGGTTAGTTTTAACTACATCCAAAAAGCTCTAATTTAAATTTTACTAAAATTCTTTTTCAAAGAACTTTTATTTTTACCGTTTGTCTGTCAACATGATTTCACTTTGTAAAAAAAGAGAGTAACAAATTTAACAAAAGCAGTTCATTTTTTAAATTCTGAATACTTAAACCAATATTTTTAAAAATATTTAGAAGCCTATTACTTTATAGTTATTATTCATAAGATACATAAGAAAACTACAAATTTATATAACTAATACTATAGTATCACAATGGGAGCCATGTCCCTTCCCCCCTCACCATCAATCCACCACTGATAGTAGTCAAAGAAAACTTTTACCGTTGAATATTGAGCTTGACTTTTGAGAAGATATACTTGATATAATAAAACCGGAACAAAGAATCTACTATTCAGTCATGAGCAGTGGTGGATCCACAGGGGGGGGGACTGGGAGAACGTTCCCCCAAACCACAAAATTTTCTGGCATACGTCTTAGGTACATATTACAATCACGTTAGATCTAATAAAAGTCACAAATATTGAATCGTAATCAGCTCGATATTTTGAACTCAAGTCCTTGTTTTACTAACATTATACACTAAAGCGCTGCGGAAAAACGGCCAGACGGCGCGGCGTGAGTAATGTCCAGCCTTAAACTATGGTTCTCGAAATTATGAATCATCAATCCGTGTTGAAGGCATAATTTTTTGAATTTTAAAATTTGTATTATTCTTTTTACAAAATTGAAAATATAGCATAATTAATCATGTTATCTAAAAAATATTTTCAAAGATGTAGATATAAAGAGAATTTATTGCAGTATAAAACAATAATGCATTGTTGCTTTGAGAGTTACAAAGTAAAAACTGTTTTTAATACTTTAATATATTCGTTTTTTTACTAGCGCTTCTAACAAAGTACTGTATATTATAACTTTGGGAGTTCATGCCAAAGTTAACTACAGTAATCAGTGTAGGCCTAATCAACTTTTATCATGTTTTTTTTTTCCAGGTTTTTTTTTTTACCGAGCAATACTAGAAATTTGCAATAAAGAAGTTTTCTCCATCATCCACACTCTTATTCAAATTCTTTATACCTTCCCAGTCAGCAGTGCAAGTGCGGAAAGGTAATTTTTCCTTAGGGCCCTGTTATACGAGCGCAGTATTGGATTTATTGGAGCTATTTATTGGATAAATGGAACTACCGTGATGTATGTTATACGAGCGCTATCAACTCTGGCGAATCCGCGTTAACTAGGCGTTGAGCGTTGCCAACACGGACTGAAGCGTTAACAACGCTGCGCTGTCAACCCCGAACCGAGTTATACGGAGCGCTGTCAACGCGCACTCACATCGCAGCTACCACAGAGGTCACAGTAGTCAGACGTATAGACTTTGTATTGATTCTAGTTGTTATTTTTATTTCAAAATGGTTATTATGTACTTCAAAGCGACGAAATGTTTGACACGGAAAAAATTATTTACACTATCGAACAGCAGCCACCTAAACAATAACAAGTATAACCTATAACAATAAACAATTGAAAGCTAAATACTGGAATGAGGTTGGTGAGACAATGCACCAATATCTGCCCTTCTTCCTACCCAATTCCTCATATGTTTCTACTATTTTTAAAACACCTAGACAGTCTAACTGGATGGTGTCCATCTTGGAAGTGAGAGACGCGAGGTTGACAACGCCTCAAAATCGCGGTGTCTAAAACTGGTCCCGCTTTGACGCGTTACTATTGACTCGCTTTCAACGTCCCGAATAACTTGGGAATTTAACGCCTGGTTTTCAGTGTTATCAGCGCGACGCTAACAGCGCTCGTATAACATGGCCCTTAAGGCACTTGAAGAAGTGGAAAAGAACTACCATAATTCAGAAAAGGTTCGTTGGATTGGCTCTCTTATATATACACCACGATATACCCATTGAACCTAACCAAGTGATTGAGAGATTCGAAAAATCAGGAGGAAACCCTAGACTTTCCCTATAGCGTTAGGCCTAAGTACCCACAATATAAATTTAACTTCAAATGTTGTTATTTTAAGCTAAAAAATTACCTGTTCATTTAAAATTAGTAGCAAGCTTGTTTCTTTGAAGTCAAAGTTGTAAAATGTTTTTATTAGTACTCTTTAAACATCTTTAGTCCTATTCAAATAATAATTAAAACGTTTGCCATTTATCAATTTACTATACAAAACTGAATAGTAAGATTTAAAACGATTCTTCGTGAAACTATTTTCCTCTGTGCAGTTTTAAATAAGCCTATCATAACAAATATTATTAAAAAAAAACATAAGATACTGAAGGAAAATTTAAACCTGAAAATGCTCATAAATTGGTTATTTTTAGTTTGATAATTTCAAACTACATATTATCCTCTGAACACCCCCTCCCCAAACTCAAAAAATTATACCCTAGATCCGCCCTTGGTCGTGAGAGAGCTATAATAACCAAAACAGTTATAATGTAGCTACCATGCATCACTGACATTGTCTTTAAAACCTCGTTTAAGTAAATAAAAATACTATCTGTGAGATTCTGTGTTCAAGTTTTAGTCCGTCTGTTACAACTGAAGATGAAATTATAAAATATGTTTCTTGTATTTCCCAAAGATATATTACATTTCAAATAACTTTCGACTCTAATATCATGTGACCAAAGTTGATTAAAACAGATTAAAAATACTAAGTGACATGTTTAGTGCATTTTCAAAAACAGTATTCAACAATACCAATTTATGACGTTTCTGAAAAAAATTTAATTCGTATTTAATTAGAACAATTTGTATTTTGTCTTATTAATTCGACTTTGGAAAACCTCATATCCCCAGAACAAGTAAAGTTCTGACGCAAAACGTAACTACAGCATGTTTTTACTAGTTTTTAGAATATCTGACCTACATTTCGGTCCTCATAAAAGGGCTCAAGTAAATAGAACAGAAAAATTTTGGAAGCAGAACGGTAGTCACCCTACTACTTTTTGCTGAGAACACAATGATTAAATTTTTCCAACAGAAAAACCAAGAAATATTAACTAATTTATTTCAGCGAAGAAACTTGAAGTCTTCGTTTATAGGCTGATTATTTAGAATTAAAAAAGGAATTATTTTATTCCTAGGATGGTTATCTGGAACAAAATATCCACAAGTTGAGCTATTTGCTAAATATATATAGCTGGTAGAACTTACAAAATTACAGAATTACAAAATATAAAACTAAATCATGCATAAGGTTATACTTCATGTGTAATAGTAAATCATTCCAGTTTATAATAACTAAACAAACCCCGCAGCGACTCGTAGCTAATAAAAAAATGGAAATTACAGTATTGTATATCTGATATTTTTACTGAAATAAGATTGATTAGTACAGAGGTACGTGTATTGGGATAGAGTAGTGCAGGTGCAATATCCTATATCCTGACGTATAAGCAGTAGGGCCAAGTTTGTTGTGTGAATGACACGATTTTTTTATATAATGACACTTTATAAACCAAAACAAAAACGCTGTTGGTTGTTGAAAAAAGTACGATTCTAAATTTGCTAAGTAAGTTGGTATGGTAATAAATCGAATTCTTTCAAGAAATGTGTGTTGGTTTAGTATATGTCTAACCTAAAATTGTATTAAGCTTATGATCCAAATCAACTGTTTTATTTATAACATATCTATTTTTATGTGATTTTTTATTGCGTTTTCTTTTATTTTGTTAATCTAACCTAAAAAAAAAGCTGTTGGTTGTTAAAAAATAATTCGACCACGCAGCTGGACCGCTGACGTGAGTTGAGCAAATTTCCAAAATTAAGTTTATATGCCTATGTTTTAGGGTTTCAACCAACAATTTGGGAAATAGGTCTACTCACGAAGGCGTTGAACAGCTGTCTGTGTGTACGTAATATATTAGTAGAATTTGTTTGCGCCTAATGGCCTCGCGAGTTTGCACAACTTGGCTTCTAACCGGGTACTTTTATGGTATTTTACGTTTTGATCGATTTTAGGGGGACCAAGCGAGCTATAAGGTCGCGTAAAAAATCAAAATGTGCAGAATAACATCCTACATTTATATTTTTAGAAAAAACTCTAAACAAATTTCATTCTCATAGTAAAAATCTCAAAAAATAGTTACTTCCGGTCAAAAACGTACTTCCGGTTGTAGGATTTTTTTGGCTAACGAACTCGTCATAGCGACATAGACAACCAACATGTGTACCAAATTTGAACCAAATCAGACTTACATATATATATATTTTTGGGCCGGGAATATATATATATATATATAGGCCTACACGTCAAAAGCCGGGAAACTATAGGCCAATATCGTTGATCTCATCCTTATCTAAAATTTTGTAAAAATGTATGAAAACAAGAATCATACTTAAAAAAAATCACTTTCTTTAGTGAAAATCAGTACGGTTCTTTGGTTGGTAGCAACACTGAGACAGCTCTTCTTAATTTTATGTGCAGTTATGGAGGGAATAGATAACGGGAAATGTGTGAGTAGTTTGTTTTTAGACATAACTATAGCTTTTGACTGTGTTGACCATAGCTTACTCTTGGAAATATTATCAAATTGTGTGGTACTCTTGGAATTAGAGGTGTGGTCTATAATTGGTTCTCCAGTTACCTTACAGACAGGGAACAGTGTGTTCGTATTCAGGGTTGCCTTGGAAATGTAAGGAAAATAAAATATTTGGTCCCTCAGGGATCAGTGCTTGGACCTATGTTGTTTATAATTTATGTTAATAGTTTGTGTAAAGGTAGGCTGGCGGGTAGTATTTACGCATTTTCAGATAACACCGCGTTGTGCTACATCAGAATTACAATACAAGAAGTGGAAACTGCCAATGCAAGCTGATCTTAATGCTCTGAGGTGGTTTTTTTCCAAGCATTATATGGTTTTAAATACGGATAAAAGTTGTTATATAAATTTTAACTTGAGAGGAGAGTCTAAATTTACAGACCCTATGTTATATAAATGTAAGGATTGTATAGTCGGAAATTCGGTGTGCGTTTCTTGCATTGTAATAAAACAAATGTCTTCGTGTAAGTATTTGGGAATGGTTTTAAATGACCCTTTAACGTGGAAAATGCACATTGCTAATTTAAAAGCTAAACTAAACAATGTCTTACGTTTATTTTTTCATTTAAAATATGTCGTCCCGGGAAGCGTTCTACGGAAAATTTATTTTTCCATGGTACATAGTAGGTTGGAGTATGGGATCTATTGTTGGGGAGGTACGTATATTACTAATCTTAGGACTTTAATTGTAATACAGAAGAGGTTCGTGTGGCTTATATTAAATAAAACAAGGCTGGTTCCATCATTACCATTGTTTCGATGTATCTATGTATTGCCTCTTCGCTATCTGTTTATTTACAAAGCCCTTAAAATATTTTATATTAGGAGTCAGGGTTCTTCATTTTTTTGCAACACTATTGATTATTTTTTAAGATGCAAAAGCAAGTCAAAGGTACCTAAAACCAGATTAACAATTTACTTAAATTTCTTCTCTGTAACTGCACCTAGACTCTATAATAAACTTCCTGAAGAAATTAAAAAATCTAGTAAACTAAGGAAATATTTGATTCTCCTGAAGAACTGACTATCGAGCAGGGACGATGTGGAGGGCTTGTTGGATGTGGTCGTGTTATGATCTATGTTGTATGTGTGAGTGGTTGTGTGAGAGAGATGGAAGTACAGTAGTTTTGAGCCTGTGTGTGTAAGAGAGTATGGATGTGCACGGTGCGATTTAAATTTGGATAGAGTACAATGTTGAGTGTTTTTTTTATATATAATTATTGTTAAACTTTTTATCGTATATTATAACCTTTTACATAAGTGCTGTTAATCCTTTAGTTAGTGTTGATATGTTTGTTTAATTTCTTATTGTTAATTTGTCTTTCAAAAATTCTCTCACTATTTGTATGTTTTTCCATAGTACATTATTTATTTTTTATTGTAAATTTAACTGCTCCCAGAACAATTTTTTTTACTCTTTTTTTTCTTTTTGCTATGAATAAATTAGCATCTACTTGCAGCCTCAAAACGTTCTTGCTTGAACTAGAGGTTGCAAAATATTTTATTCCCCATATGGAAATTATTCTGTTATTTTTTATAAGTTAAGTTTTGTGTTATATTACAGGTAGTTATTTTATTTTATCTTATGTTTAAGTTATGTTCTTATTTTATTATTTTGTATGTGTTTGTACATATTAGGGAATAAAATAAATATCTAAAAAAAATTAAAATATATATATACATATGTATATGATTTTTAATGACACCCCAAAACGTGTTCTGGGGACCATGATCGGTGCTCATTTGCTACTCCCGACCTTGGGTCTTACCATTAAGGGCCACTGCAATAGCTCATTTTTCTTATGGAAATTCGCTAATAATAAATGAATTATAAATTTGCTATGGTAATAAATGCAAACAAACATGTTCTGCTAATCTATTGTTCCGAGTCAGCTGTTTATTCTGTTATAGGGCTGGGAGTGCCATGTTCACTACTTTTACACTTCAAAATCAAAATTTTTCAAAATCCTTTCTTATTGTGAATCTATAACTTCATAAGAATTTAAACTCATGTTTCCGTATTTATATCATAAGAAGTTCTTGCTCTACGTTGATTCTATGCAGTCAGTCAGTACAGAGCCGTTTATATTTACAGATTGCAACGTACTACCTAAATAATATGTATTACATTATTTAACTTACAATTTGCTGACAAGGTGTTGAAGTGCAAATACGTTTAATACGTTTTTATTACATTTCATTCAAGTTAACATTCCGTCCCTAGTTATTGTTTAATGTATTGTTTTTTATTTCACATTCCATCCCTAGTTATTTTTTAGTAAATTATTTTTACTACACATTCATTCCGTCCCTAGTTATAATTTAATATATTGTTTTTATTCTAAATTAGGTCCAAATTTAAGTTAACCCTATTGCCCTTATAGTTCATTTCACCTCAGCGTGAGGCAAATATAAATGACCGTAATAAAACCCTTACCCTCAGGCCTATTGTGCGACATCGGGGATGGGCACTTGTCGTCTGCCTTTGTATTAGAGTTATTGCTGTTTGTCCCAGTGCCATTATGCAAACTTTTTTAATTGAAAGAAAAACTTAAAACAAAATAT
>JAGFPH010003631.1:111910-124869 GCA_018207615.1 Philaenus spumarius | reverse complement strand
GGAGTATTTTCAATACACAGTGCATTGTGTGCTTCGCACGCCAACCCTCATATTGGGAGTATTTTCAATACACAATGCTTTTCGTGCTTCGCACGCCAACCCCCATATTAGGAAAAATTTTCAATATATAGTGCATTGCGTTCTTCGCACGCCAACCCCCGTATTAGGAGTACTTTAAATACAGAGTGCATTGCGTGCTTGGTACGCCAACCCCCGTATTAGGAGTACTTTCAATACAGAGTGCATTGCGTGCTTCGCACGCCAACCCCCGTAATGGGAGTATTTTCAATACCAATGCATTGCGTGCTTCGCACGCCAACCTCCATATTGGGGGTATTTTCAATACACAGAGCCTGGCATGCTTGAAAAATATGCACATGTGCGTCCGCTTTAAAATATTAGTGATTATAACGTAGAAACGTTCAAAAATAAAAAATAAAGTAATTTCTACTCATTTAGGCCATAAAAATATTAAAAATAAAAGGTCAGTTCTTAGCATAGGAAATACGAAATTTGCCTAGCAGTGAATGTGTTAGTTGACAACATTCTATCTACGTGTTGTGCATACGTGTTGTATTAATAAATTGAACTCCTTTAAACCATAAAAAGCCATTATTAAACTCTAACTTTATAAACGAAAATAATTCCGAGATATTTGGGTGATTGTTGACGCAACAATGCATAAACTACTTTATGACACTTCGGTTATTTCAACAATGGAGACAAAGTGCTAAACATTGGAACTCGAGATAAAACTAAAGTAGGCCGACCGTCCTTCTGGCAGGAGTACATTGGCTCTGGTGTTTGTCGTTTCGCTTAGCTCACAAGTCACGTAATGGAATTAACATATAATCGCTTTACACAGGGACTCGATGTATTTGAATAATGTAAACCTCGTGTTGCGTAAATCTGATTCGATATTTTAGCTAGTTCTCGGGTCTTAAGTTGATCGTAGTTTCCAAGGACTATTAGGTTATCTGGAAACTAAGGGCTTTAGCAGTAATGCACTGGTGTACGTCTTCATACACACTTATCCAAATGGTAAAATACACTTTATCTACACAATTTGTGTTTACTGTTGACCCAAATTTATTAAGTTGCCAAAATTGAAAACACCGTACCGCTACTTGCATTGCAATTTCAATTTCAAAACCAAACAAAAAACTGGAGTATAAAATGTGCCTATTTTTCATTACACTTGATTGTATATTTCCCAACCGATTCAAGATCGATTTTACTTTCTCACTATACTATAGTATAGAGAAAGTATAGTGATCGCAAAAAATCGATGTTGAGAATTTTTTGGATATATCCGTTTTGGGACCCCCTGAGTCCAAAAAAGTGGTTTTTACAAAATGTCGGTCTGTATCTCTGTATGTACACAAAGCTAGAGAGAAAACTATTTGATCGATTTCGAACAAATTTGCACCAAACATGTAAATTAGGCCTGTATAAATGCACGAAAAATGGTTTTAAATTTTTTTGAAAAACAACTCTCTTTTTAGCCAAAACAACCCCAATGCAAGAACCCCAAGAAGCACGGAATGCGTTTTATATTGAAAATACTCCCAATACGGGGGTTGGCGTGCAAAGCCCGCAATGGATTTTGTATTGAAAATACTCTTAATATGCGGGTTGGCGCGCAATGCACTGTGTATTGAAAATACTCCCGATACGGGGGTTGGCGTGTAATGCACTGTGCGTTAGCCGCTTCTTATAGTGTCAACCTCAAATGTGCGTCCTTAGCAGCGAACGTGTTAATAATTTAGATCAATATGTTTGTGAGAAAGTATGTGAACGTTTTTTTTTTATTATTTGTTTAATTTTATTTCAAATTACTCATGAATATCTGCTTCCAGGAATTTTGCACGGACGAGTTTGGAATCTCATATCTCTCAATTAGTGTAAAACAGTTTTAAAAATTAATAGAACATCTTCTGGTTTTACAAGTTTTGATATTCAAAAATGTTTTCTAAGCGTACGGAACTTTTATGCAGGTATCCCCGAACTCTCTGGTTCCATTTTGATTATTCATTCCTGGGATCGAGACAAACATATTTCACAACATAAACATGGGCCTACGGTGCTTACGTTTTCGTCTAGGGTTTGATCGATTGAGTTTCAAACTTGACTTGCAGTTATACCTATCAATGGTTTATTTTAAGTAAAATAAGCAATTATATAAAAATCATGCGTTCGAAAATGGCGATGTTTCGAAAATTTCAAACCTAAATTGCACCAAAACAGTACAAATTTAACAACAATTTTAACAATAAATTTTAAGACATTTTTTTTTGCCCTTTTAATTACCTATCTGATTGGGTAACTATAAAAACAATTGGATGAAGGATGCAATAAAAATTGCTATAAAAAAGATGTATTGACGTTTTTTTTAATGTATGGTTTTGGGTAATTTAGGTTTGAAATGTTCAAACAGTCACCATTTTTAACGCATGATTGGATATAATCTTTTATTTTACTTAAATAGATCATTGTTAAGATAACTTCATGTTAAGTTTGAACTTAATAGGTCAAATCGTTCTCTAGATATCAATTATTTTGTAAAAAAACACATACAGACAGACAGACGAAAAAATAAGCATCGTAGACCCATGTTTATATTGCGAAATTTATTTGTCTCGCTCCCAGGAACAAATCCATAAAATGAGACCAGAGAGTTCGGGGACATCCTGTATATTTATTTTTTAATCTCTTCTGAGAATTTTGAGGCTGGTACATCCGAACAGCCGGACTTGATGACACCAAACAAGTAACTATGAACAAGTGCCCTTAAAAAATATGAGCACATCATAGATTTTTCACAAAAACTAATTAGGTTTGTTTTTTACCTATCAAAAAACTCCTTTAACTTATTTTTCAGTTATTTATTTCATATCACTTATCATGGTAATTATTTCTTATTATATTTATCTAACCTTTGTCGTCAGCACTATCGAATCCATAAAACGAATCAATCTAATAATACTACTGAGCAAATAGAATTCTGAATTTATTCTCATACTCCCTCTGACGTAATTTCTAGTTTAACTCAATAGGAACGAAAAATTGTGAAACAGAATTAATATATTACTAAAATTGCTAGAGAATTAGTTTCCATACTCACGTAACTTATAAACAAGATTAGGTTTCGTTACTAAGCTGGGTTAATTCAATTAGTTAGAAATTGATTTCCTTTCTCTTCTTCTCAAAAATTCTCTAATTTCTGCCTCTTATGAACTGTGTTCACTTTCGAAAAAAAAACTTTGCCCAGCAATACAAATTTTCTGAAACCGTTAATTGCCCAAAAGTAACACTAAGTTTATTTGCAGAAGCGGTAGCTAGCCGTTTGATTTTAAAAAAAACCTTTAATCAACCGACTATCGTGTTTTGAACTCCTTCAATCGAGTCTACGAAATAATCATTCTGTTCAACTACTTAATTAACTCTACTGTTCCACTACAATGTTGCCCCTCAAGGTTACATTTCGGCCTACTTCTGTTTATGCAAATTCTAATTAACTAGCTATGTAATTGACTTGTAGAGCCTTTGTGCATTGCAATCTGTAACTAATCACAGTGCACTGTTTCTTATTCATGACGATAACTCCATTAATCTGTTTTTGAAGTAATTGTTGCTTGAATTAAATACTGTGATCGATTGAATAGAAAATTTAACTATTTGTATGCATTCGGGTCGTGAACAGAATACTGTTTAATGGCATCCACTAACACGTAAAACAAATCTCTTTGTAAACATAAAAGAGACTTGATAGAGTTCATAAGAACATAAGAGAGATCTTGACTTGGTGGTTTTATTATTGTTTTTTTTTTTTTTTCTATTGTGACCTTAAAACTGCTTTACTATTTCCCTTCATCCTTTTCTTTCTTTACGATTTCCTTATTACATTTGCTCATTTGGTTTGGAGAACTATATTATCCACAAGCAGTGTCCAACTTAATGATGTTAATTTAATTGTTTATTTTTTCACAGGGATATGAACCCAGTCCTTTCGCTTTTCGCTCAAATGCCTTAACACTTAGCCACATATTGGCAGACGTTATCTTACTTGAACATCTCGAGTTATCCCAACTAATAGAGATTTGTTCTTGTTATTGATTTAAACAGCAAGCTGCATCCACAGTGACTTAAAGGGTTTAAGCTTTTATAATATAAAAAAAAACACAAAAAGTCCTAATTTATTGTAATTTTTTGTTTATAAAAAATGCGCAGAATCTCCTTGCCTTATAGTTTTTGTATTTTACATAAATATATGGTATCCTTAAAATTACTGCGGATGTCGCTTGCTGTTAAATTCAATAACAAAATTTGCCTTTTTTTCAATAAGCTGGGTTAAGTAAATTATCATTGAATTTTAAAAATTTCACTTTAAAACTACTACCCAAATTTATTGAACTTTATACTTATGTGTCAATCTTGACCGTCTGGGTGTTATATGCTATGTCTCATCCTGATTTCATCTTCAAAATGAGGAAAAATTGAAAAAGTTGAATATCTTGTAGTATATATGTATTTTATGGCTTACCCTAGATCCTAAAACAGGATTAGTTAAGAGTCATTATTGGGTTGTTATTTGTTTAAAAATTATTATTATAGTACTTAAGTTTTGATTAATATCTGTCTATACATAATTAATTTGCTAGGGGTTTTTTTGTTAGTAGAACTCCTCCTACAGTTTTTAACCGATTTTGATGTTTTTGGTGTCATTTTACAGAGCTCACTCTGAAGTTGTGCTTCCCTTAAAATGAGCTCAATGTATGTTAAGGGCTTCGCCCCAGTGGCCCTCAAAGTTGCCATGTTAATCTTATGGAAGGCAATCTTAAGGAAGAAGAAGAAAGATTTCTTTTGATTTTATCAGGGGCACAAAAAACAGCTGTTCGTATGAAAAGCTTAAAACAGCTGATTTTGATCAACAGCTGATTTTGATCAACAACTGATTTGGATCAAAAACTAAATATAATTTTAGGTTAGGTAAATCAAGCAATAGCGAAGCATTGCCCGGTCCACTAGTCACATTATAAAAGTGTCAACCAAAATGAGACTTCTAGAGCACGTAAAAATATGTAAGGTCTATTTTTATCTTATTATTCATCATTTAGAACATGTTGTTTATTTTTAATAAGAACAAAGTCGAATACGATAGAGGTAGTCCTAATTATATAATAATAAGAAGAGCTTTATAAATTAAAATAGTTACAGAGCTATCTCTTTTAGGTTTTAGCTGATATCTGTTGCAAAATAAATTGGCTATAACTCATTTGGAATATTCATTATTATGTATACTAAGTTTTATTTCCCATTATTTATATAAATGTAAACCAGTCAAATTCATTTTCAGAAAACAAAACCCCATTTATTTGTGATTCTAATGTAAATCCGTTTAGCAAATAGGTCAGTATATATACGTACGACATAATTTAACTCTTAACAGCAACGGCTGAACTCTAAACGCCGTTAGAGGTAGGCTACTGTTCGCGTTTAAACTGAAACGTCGAAATTAATCAAAACACGTTTTCTGGAAACCGAGCCAATGTCGTTAAAATAGTTCCGTCTCCTAATAACCCGTTTGACCGGCGGACGAATATCGCAGAGGCCTTGACAGTGACTCAGAGTGAATGCTGATGGCCACCGCAGCTTCTTCCACTTTTACCGCACTTTCACAACATAACTCATCCGACGCTGTAACAATGATGATGCGGTTTTCGCAGACAGACTCATTTGTGAAATTTAATCGCTAACATCTTAGGCCTACTTAGATCACACGCGATCTTCTGACGAAAATAGCACGTCCTCGATATTTCCCGATTGCTTACTATTATATTTTTACCCTGTTTTATTTCTTTTTTTTATTGATGGATTAGGAGTCGTTCTATGTTTGAATTAAGGCTCGGCAGGAATGAAAAATATTTCAGAGTTGACCGCAGCTCTCCAAGCGGCAGAGCTGTACACTACTAGCATTGAGTTTGATAATTTTCATTCTTCCGCTAGCAAATATAGGGCAGCTTCATAAAGGCGGAAAATAGAGGCTTACAAACGCAACCCTGACTGTAAACGTACTGAACTGTGCATGCGTGACAATGTATGGTAGTATGTGTTATTAAACACAGCTTTCTCTCACACATTGAACATTAACGGATATATTATTTTAAGTATTCCTCAGCGAGCAACAAGTTGATACGATAACCACCAGAGTGCAGGCTAAACAATCGAGTAGGAACACGAATTCGGCCCGTACACGTTTCCACAATAACGTGGATTACTTTTATTTGAATGGTAGTTAAACTTCGAAAGCGAGTGATATTTTTACATTTTTACTTTCTCCACCCTATACGTAGTATATGGAGAAAGTATTGTTTTCGTCCAAATTTTCGAATTTGAATTTTTAGTGGAACTATCTGTTTTGGTGCTCCCTGAACCCCCAAAAAATTTTTAGTGGAATTATCTGTGTTGGTGCTCCCTGAACCCAAAAATATTTTTAGTGGAATTATTTGTTTTGGTGCTCCCTGAACCCAAAAAAGTGTTTTTTTTTGTGATGTCTGTCCGTGTGGCTGTGTGTCTGTAAGGATGTGTACAAAGCTGGAGACCATACCAACGGTCCGATTTTGATTAAATTTGGTATGTTGGTGTAGTTCTGGAATATCTCCAGGCTTTTTTTTTCATTTTTTAAAATTTTTGATTTTTAAGTTGATTTACCCCCCAAAAATGGTCAAAAAACGAGAAAAATCTAAATTTCTCAAAAATGACTCTAACGATTTTATATCACAATTATAGTAACCTAAAATATTTTCTAAAAAAATCCTCTAAATGTTAATCAAAGTTTCGTAAAAATCGTTTCAGAAATTTTTACCGGAGATTAGCCCGGTAAAACCGACGGACGAACCGACATACAAAACATATATTAATTTGTGTTTACGTAATGGTAATGGTTGAATCTTAGAAAAAAGCTCATATTTTGAAATCACAGACACTTCAATTTTATTTATATGTAGGACTATAGATACACAAATAATGTTACACATACTAATACCAATTATAAAAATTTAAAGTCCATCGTTTGAAACCAACATTTGCAACAGAATACGATCATGTATTTTTCAAAACGTTTAAACACAATATTATTTGATTTTTATGTGCTTGAGAAAAATGGCACCTAAAATTTCAAAAAATACTTAACCTTTGCATAAACCTAAATAGGCCCAACCCTTTTTCTGGCCGTTAAATGGGTCACTTAAAGTAAATTTTAGGCCTATTCTTAATGTAAAGAATTTTTGAGGATAGTCAAAATATGGAATGTCATGTCAAGTTTGTATCTTTGATTTCTGTGTGTTTTTAATTTTACTTAATGTGATGCGATTAAACTTTTAAACATTTAGAATTCCACAAAAATATCGTATTTTGTTGAGTGGGTAGAACGTGAAAGAAACTTCAGGTGGCAAATAAATATGGCTCTACTAAGTAAAATAAAAGTTAAAGCTATAAACAATCAATTTTAATTTTGTGCCTAATTTTTCTTTGCGGTTTGGAATTAGAACGACTAGCATAGATAGTGTAGCAATACAATTAAAATGTTTTTTCTCTTAACCTGATTTTAAGTAAACAGTGAATATACTTATTTTAATTTTGTGTTTCTGTGTTTCAGGTAATAATCCCAAACTTATCAAGAAATAGATTACTGTAAGTTAAAGAACCATTTACACATAATTTATACAGGGTAATAAATGGACAATAAATTTCATATATAAGGTCAATATATTCAAATAAAATGTCAATAGCCATATTTAAATATTAAAATTTATGATTTTGTAACCTACTGACCATAAAACCGCTTAGAGTTGTCACAATTGTACCGTGTTTGGGCTCATTTTGCGAGGAATACTATTTAGAGTTCAGCAATTAGAGTAAAAATTAAGTAAAGTTAGCAGTTATAAAAATGTGATTTTGTAGCACTAGGGCTAGTTGGTGATTCATACAAGAGCGATTAGCCTCAGGTAGGCCGTATGAGTGTGTCTGCGCGTGTGGGAGCGAGGATCGTTTGAACTTCAGAGCGCACGGCTGTTTGGACAAACTATAGAAGGCCATAAAGGAGTTCTTATTGACATTATTTACCGACTACAAACATCTCAATATAGTGTTTAAACAAAATTGTACTATTTTTCCTTTTTTACAAATAATTAATACTTGGGATTATTATATTGTTTTTCAAGATTCACCGGGAAATACTCGTAGATTAATTTAAATATTCTCTGAGAACGTTCTTTCTTTAAGTTTTGTAATCTATTCAATAATTTTAATCCACCGCCGACCAGATACGATCTAAATCTCCGCCGGAGTTATTTCTAAGGTTTATGTAAATTTTATTTTGTATTTCACCAGTCATTGAATAAATTTATTGACTTTTCGCAATAACAATCCTGTGAAAGGCTCACAGTAATGTCCACGATTTATCACATTTCGCCGTCTCAGTATCGGACTTTTACATAATCCGAAATAAATTCCGTCCGACCGGTCGTAACTTGTGCAGTATCGACCTTGCTACAGTCGATTGTAAAAGCGACCGAATCAGTCCCCAATAATTGCGATCGTGATCGGTTCAGCTGTTAACCTATTTAACATTGTTATTAATTATAGCCTACGCGAAAGGTGTTAATGGTTCTGTGTCACGTATTTGCCTCTTATTTATCACCGTTTTTCTCAAATACATTACGGAACAATAAATCTTATTTAATGTTCTCATTGTAAATACATTTTACAGTCATTAACTTTATTATAAAGAAATGAGAAATTTATCAAAATTGGATCTAGTATTTTTATTGAGTTCAAGACATGGATAGTTGTAACGGCAATAATTACAATGGAACCTTATATAAGACTAGCTGACCCGTACGGCGTTGTCCGTGGTGGTTGGTATTTTCAGTATTTTTAACATAATTGTATTATTTTTAATTGTTCAGTCAGTGAGTGGTATTTGGCTTTTATATATATAGATCTTAAATAATAAAAGCACTATTATTGTCATAATAATAAAAGATCTGAAATTATGATTTTAGTAACTTTGATCCCCCAAACCCCTCCTAAAATTTTTAAATTTTTCATACCCTTTCTTAGTGAGCACCTATAGGAAGCTACTTAAAAAATTTCATTCCAATCAATTCGGTAGTTTTGAAGAAATAGTGATTTAATAACTTTGATCCCCAACCCCCCTAAAATTTCGAATTTTGTCAAACCCTTTCTTAGTAAGCACCTATGGCCCTAGAGGAAGATACATTCCAAATTTCATTCCAATCCATTCGGTAGTTTTGAAGAAGTCGTTTTTTAATAACTTTGATCCCCCCAAACCTCCATAAAATTTCGAATTTTTTCAAACCCTTTCTTAGTGAGCACCTATGGCCCTAGAGGAAGCTACATACCAAATTTCATTCCAATCCATTCGGTAGTTTTGAAGAAGTCGTTTTTTAATAACTTTGATCCCCCCAAACCTCCATAAAATTTCGAATTTTTTCAAACCCTTTCTTAGTGAGCACCTATGGCCCTAGAGGAAGCTACATACCAAATTTCATTCCAATCCGTTCGGTGGTTTTTGAGAAATCGTGATGAGTGAGTCAGTGGGTTTTGGCTTTTATATATATAGACAAAGCAGTTGTAAGAAAGGGTATTCAAATATCACACCAACAACATTCTGAAACTTGATCGTTTCTACACTTTCTGTCTTCCCGTTTGATTATATACTGTATCCCGTATTTTGTTCTCTGTTTAGATTGGATGTTTATAAGCACTTTTTAACGAAGTTCCTTAACGCGGGTTACAGAAGGAGTTAACAAATTGAAAATGTAATGTGTAACGAAAAAGTTTTATTAGTTGGTTGTTATGTCAATGACAAATATAAAATACGAGTAACGAAAAAGCGTTATCAAATTGGTTGCTATGGCAATGAATGTAAAAATACATTCAAGAAACATGTGTTTCGGTTCATCAATTTAAATTAAGATACGATCGGTTCTGTCCGGCGTAGTTCAGATATTATCGTCAAGCGCTGAAATACATTAAATAAACATAAAACATTGGTTCATCAGTCTAGGCCTAACCTAAAGTTATTGTGTGTATATTTAATTTATTTTACCTGCCTTAACGGCAACACACACACAATAATGTTAGGTTAGACCTAGAAAGTATTTTTAAGTCTATTCCTAACCTAAAATTAATGTATGTATGTTGCCGTTAAGACGGATAAAATAAATTGAACATACACACAATAATTTTAGGTTAGGCCTATACTGATGAACCAGCATTTTGTGTTTATTGGATGTATTTACAATGAATGGACCCCGTGTTTACCATCTTAGCTTTTATGTTATAATTAATTCTACGCCTTTATTAAAATAACATTAAACGTTTGGAAACAGTAAATATTTGTATAAAAAATAATCTAATAATAAACGGCCATTGAAAGATTAAAATTATGTGTGTATGTTGCCGTTAAGGCTGGTAAAAGAGTTGAAGAAAAGGCGTGATGAACTTCATTCAGAGGTCCCGCAACCGCACACATTTAGTTTTTTTTTTTCTTCTTTTTACTTGAGGTTTAATTTCTGACAGTTTCAAATAGCGTTTACATTTGGTAATTTAATTACTTCTTTATTTACATGTCCTTCATTTATTGTTTTCATTTTCTGTTTGTTTATCAAATTTTTCATGTTTTGTATCAATAAAAGTTTTGTTATTTATTCCCTCTACTTTTGTGCTTTTTGCTTTAAACTCACAAACGTCTGTCCGAAATACCCATCCATCTGACTGACTAACTGTCCCTATTTTTTTCTAAATATCCTTCCAACTATTGTTTGTGTCTTTCTCTTTTCTTTTTCTCTGTTTATGTTTGTGCTCTTTTTTAAGTGTTAACTGATATAAGCTCGTAGGTAATTTTGATATATTTATTTTTTAATTAGTATTCTTTCCCCTAATAATATAAGTTATAATTTATTATTTTATTGTTGCCCAGGGATTGGATGTTAATAAGCATTTTTCCTTTTTACTTGAGGTTTAATTTGTGACAGCTAATTTAATTACTTCTTCGTTTACTAGTCCTTATTGTTTTAATTTTCTGTTTTGTTATCAAATTTTTCATGTTTTTTATCAATAAAACTTTTGTTAAATTTAATACAGTTAATGGGTTTAATGGATGGTGTTCAAAGAGTTGATAGCGCCAGATAATTAAGTGCCATATTTTTATAAACGCACTTGATGGATGGACATAAGGCTAGCTTCAATGGCACGGTTACAATCTTTCAACTGACAAAATTCTATTTGCACTATGTAATCTTGTTTGTCTCACACAGGGTGTACATTTTAACTGGGCCTCCATCGGGATCTTCCGAAGTACAAGACACACAGCAAACTTTTAATGTGGGACTTCACCTACTTTCTAGTGACCATTAAAAATATGAATATATGAAAAATATAGTTTTACTAATAAAAAGCTACACTATCCCTGAGTAACATAGGCTGTAATACATTTTGATTAAAACAAATGTATCTCAATATTTGTAAATTTAGTCGTAAAAAATTCTTAGGTTAGGCCTAGACTGATGAACCAACACATGTATTTACATCTATTATGATAGCAACCAATTGAATAAAATAACAGACAAAACAGCTGTTTGCTTTAATATTTCCATTGAAGCTGATTTCAAACTTTGAAGTAATTATTTGTTTTTCTAACTTTTAGGTTAGGTTTTTATTAAAGTGCAGACCTGAGCCTTGCTGGTTCTTTTAACCTTTATTATAACTGCTGTTATACAATATACTAAATAATTTGATTTGAACATTTAACTTTATTTACCATCTTAGCTTTGGGGTTATTATTAATCCCACACCTTTATTATAAAGAAAACATAACATGATTATGTGTACAGAAAGTTCCAACGTGGTTGGCGTGCGGAGCACGCAGGTGTTTCCCTTAGTAACTTTATAAAATCAACAAATACGCTTTTTTAATTTTTTTAACGAATAGGAATTAAGTGAAATCATAATTTCATTATATAATTTTCCAGAAAACAAACTACCAATTACAACCTGCTCGTGATTTAGGCAGCACTGTATAAGTTTCATTGATGCTGTATTTTCCTCCACAGTATTTACATTGTATTATGAACTCTACTCATGAACAAGTGCATTACCTTTCCCTCGAGTCTTGCCTTGATGTCATTCCTTCTAACGACCGAGTGAATCAAGGTCAGACAAAGTTAGTATCCTGCAATTACTAATAGCTCGTTATCGGGCAGTCGTTATACTGTCCATGTGTCTGTAATGGTCTTCGGGAAGACTATAGATACAGTCATCTACCAGGTTTGCTTTATGGAAACATGTTAGCATAACCATCTAAGAAGTGATCTTCACTTTAGATTTAGTGGCTCGTACAGTTTAACCTCTAAATAATGTTTTCAAATAATTAAATGGTGTTGAAGTTTTTCTATTTTAATGGCTGGATCAGGGTTTTAGATAAATCAAAATAAACATCACATTATTATTATTATTATTGTTAATCAAGTTTTGTATTAACTTACCGTAATAAAGTATGAAGAGTAAGGAATACATGGAAATTATTTTACATGGCTTAAAATAAAAAGTTGATATTATTTGTTCAAAGCGTTTGTAGGGTCCAATATCTTAAGATTACAAATTCATATGAATACACTGTCTGTCAGAGTCATATCTGTAAGCTTCATGCGTGCCAGAAATCCATGTCTGTCAAAGTCATGTCTGTCAGAGTCATATCTGGCAGAGTCATGTCTGTCAGATTCATGTCTGGCAGAGTCATGTGGGTCAGAGTCAGGTCTGTCAGAGTCTTGTCTGTCAGAATCATGTATGTCAGAGGCATGTCTGTCAGAGTCATGTGTGCCATAGTCATGTGTGTCAGAGTCATGTCTGTCAGAGTCTTGTCTGTCAGAGTC
>JAGFPH010003631.1:89927-102908 GCA_018207615.1 Philaenus spumarius | reverse complement strand
GCTACATACCAAATTTCATTCCAATCCGTTCAGTAGTTTTTGAGAAATCGTGATGAGTGAGTCAGTGAGTCAGTGGGTTTTGGCTTTTATATATATAGATAAAATCACTTTTAATTAGAATACAAATATTATTTGGAACACTGGCTAAACAATTTAAGATAAAGCAAAATGTGGATGGGAAACATTTTGATAGTGAAAAATCTACGAAAATGTTTGTTACTGTACATTATTATCTATTATAGTATTTACTACAAATATTAGTTTTTTACAAACTTTTTTTTAATAAATGGCTAATTTGCACCTTTTTCTATGCTGCCTAAAAGGAACATAAAAATAATATGGAGTACCATTGTTTAAATTATTACTGTTCGGTTAGTATTGTCAAATGGTTATTTTTTACAAAAGAATGCTTAGTTGTGACAGTAAATGTGATTATTTTATTAAAATCGTACCTTTTGCGTCATAGACTGGCTAAATCGCTAAAGATAAATCATAAGAGTAAGCGTTGTTGCGATAAAAATAACAAATAATTCGACCACGCAGCTAGACCGCTGACGTGAGTTGAGAAATTTCCAAAATTAAGTTTATATGTTGACAATGTGTTTACATACTAATTTTTTTTAAAATGAGATTCATATGCACACCATGATAAGAAGCACAAACAGTAGACAGAAGTTTATATATATTTTCAGTTCGATCATGTTACATTTCTTTTTCACAAGACTTTCATCTATATATATAAAAGCCAAATCCACTGACTCACTGATCACGATTTCTCAAAAACTACTGAACGGATCAGAAAGAAATTTGGTACGTAGCATCCTCTAGCTAGGGCCATGAGAAAGGTTTTCAAAAAATTCGACTTTTTAGGGGGGGGGGGGTTAAAGTTACTAAATCACGATTTCTCTAAAACTACAGAACGGATTGGAATGAAATTTTGTATGTAACTTCCCCTAGGGCCTTAAGTGGTCGCTAAGAAAGGGTTTAAAAAAATTCGAAATTTTAAGGGGGTTTGGGGGGTCAAAGTTACTAAGAATCCTCATAAGAAATACATAGAGTAATTTATAATTATTGACATAATATATTTTTTGTTAATATACATTTAACTTTGATTTGTCTATCCGTGCAAAGCCGAATCAGGACAGCTAGTTTATTGTAATAGGTTGGGACTAGTTACTTATTGTTAAAACAAATCAATCAAATATCATATATAATTTATAGTTATAAAACAAAACTGTAGGAAATAGTCATTTAATCTCTTTAAAAGAACTGTTAGTATAACGAGGAATTCATTATTTAGTATTTAGCTTCATACAAGAGAAAGGACAATCCTTTACCAAACTGATTAACTTCTTCCAGTAGTCTAATAATTGAAATTTTAATTTGAGAAAGGACATTATTTTATCCAACAAAAGAAGAATAAGCACGTGCTGCGACATGAATTAAGGATCCGCGTAAGCCATAGTGTCCTGCTTTGCGTGAGGTTATTTTCTTTCCTTTGTAAAATTACGTAAGTTCTACTCTTTATAAAAGTAGCCAGGATGGCTAGAGTGTTAGTTCCTGGAAAGGTACTTATCTTAAACATTGCCACTCGCTTACTTTAGTAGCATACCTCTTTCGTGTAAAACCAAGATGTAATTTCTTAACAACTCTCTTCTCCCGTTTATCATCGGATGACCTTTTCTGTATTTCTCCTCAGATTATCCTCTTTGTCACACCACTGACTTCTTCATTTCTTTCAAACTTAGATTAAGCAAACCCTTTGAATCTCTCATCCCATACTCATTGCATAGATAAATAAAACCTAGATAGATTGTGCCCTGCATAGATAAACCTTGCATAGATTGTGAGTGCCAATTCATAAAACCTGCCCATTGTAATTCTGCTTCCTCATTATCGTCGTCATTGGTTGTCATATTACAACGTTCAATTGGTTATTAGCGAATTTCCATAGGAAAAATGAGCTACTACAGTGGCCCTTATGGTAAGACCCAAGAACTGGAGTAGCAAATGTGCACCGATCATGGTCCCCAGAACACTTTTTGGAGTGTCATTAAAAATCATATATGTATACATGTGTTCGCACTCTAGCGGCCGCATTTTAAGTCCGATTTGGTTCAAATTTGGTACACATGTTGGTTGTCTACGTCGCTCGAACGAGTTCGTTAGCCAAAATAATCCAACAATTGGAAGCACGTTTTTTGATCGGAAGTAACTATTTTTTGAGATTTTTCCTACGAGAATGAATTCGTTTTTGAGAGTTTTCTACAAACATAAATGTAGGATGTTATTATGAACATTTTGTTTTTTACGCGACCTTATAGCACGCTTGGTTCCCCTAAAATCGATCAAAACGTAAAATACCATAAAAGTACCCGGTTCAAAGCCATGTGGCGGATTCTACCGTGGGGTTGGCGTGCGAAGTACGCAATGTTTTGTGTAATTAAGATACTCCGAATATGCGGAATGGCGTGCGAACCATTTTGCAGCTATTCAGCACCGTCGTGAACAGACCTATTTCCCAAATTGTTGGTTGAAACCCTAAAACATATGCCTATAAACTTAATTTTGGAAATTTGCTCAACTCACGTCAGCGGTTCAGCTTGCGTGGTCGAATGATTTATTTTGTCGTCTAATTCACAGCCAATAAAACAAATTATTAACTGCATTCCCTACTTTAGATTTTACAATCTTATCTCAGTAAACGAAATATTTTTTGTGTACCAAAACAGAAATTACACTCTAACTTCAAACTGGAAGAGATGGAAGAGATGTTCCACAAATGTGTTGAAGAGTTCGCAATCTAAGGCGAAAATGAAGAAATGTGTGGCTTTAAATTATTTATATTTTATAAATTTAAGAATTTATAAATGTTAAAGATTTTGAAACGAAGTTCCTTAAAGCGGGTTGCGGTAGAAATTAACATGCGTAACGAAAAACAGTGTTATTAATTAATTGCTTACTATGGCGACGACAAATATAAAATACGAGTAACGAAAAAAGCGTTACAAAATTGGTTGCTATGGCAATGCATGTAAATACATTCAAGAAACATGGGTTTGGTTCATCAATTTAAACTAAGAGACAATCGGTTCCGTCCGGCGTAGTTCAGATATTATTGTCAAGAGCTGAAATTTTATGTTAGGCCTAGAAAGTAATTTTAAATCTAGGCCTAACCCAAAATGATCGTATGTATGTTGCCGGTAAGACAGGTAAAACAAATTAAACATACGCACCATAATTTTAGGTTAGGCCTAGACGGATGAACCAACATTTCATGTTTATTGGATGTATTTACAATGAACGAACATTTAACTGTGTTTATCATCTTAGCTTTGATGTTATAATTAAGTACCAGGAGACCGAGCTAAAGCTCGATTATAAGCAGGACCTAGTTCGCTTACGTCAATAACTATTATTGCAAATTTCCGTGAACATCGTTTAGGTTAGGCCTATAACATTAAACAACTAAATAAAGGGTATGTTTATTTAGCAGAAGTATTCGTTGCCATGGTAACTATAAATAGATACAACATTAGGCTTACCTCTAATAAAATATAGTTTAAAAGAAAACAGATGATTATTGTAATGGCATTGAAAACATTTGCATCAGCTGTGCTTCGTTTAAAAGAAAACAGATGATTATTGTAATGACATTGAAAACATTTGCATCAGCTGTGCTTTGTATTGTTTAAAATGGACAAGTTTCACTTTTTAATTTAATAAAAAGACGTAGAAAACGAATTTTCCCAGACTGGTGACCATTTCCAATCGATTTCTCGTGGCCAAAAGCCCCATATAAAATCAAAAAATCAAAAATCCTTAGACGGAGATTCCAGATCCATTTAGCAGACAGACAATTATTTCTCGCTTTAGAAGATAAGATTCTACGCCTTTAATAAAATAACATTAAACATATGGATACGGTAAATATTTGTACAAAAAAACAAACTAATAATAAACGCCAATTGAAAGATTAAAATTATGTGTGTATGTTGCCGTTAAGGCTGGTAAAAGAATTGAAAAAAGCGTGATGAACTTCGTTCCTGACCGGGGTCCCACGACTGTTCACATTTACTTTTTTTTAGGAACACAAAGAAATAGATTTAGTACTTTTGAAGATCGTACAATAACAAATAGTTTTGAATGTCAATTAATTAAATTGTACTAAAGCTGTGTACTATTCCTAAACGGAATTATAATTTTTGAAATAATAATTTTCTATTTTTCTAATACTGTGGGTTTATGTTCAGTAGTGAGAGCTTCAGAACATCCACATACACTGTGAGTAATAATGATGAATATTAAAATAACCACTGCGATAGAGGAATGTGTGACCTTTGGGATCAAGAATTTAATTTCCTCCGTTTCTCTCTAACCTCTCTCCTACAATTGCGAACTAACAGTGTCCTTTCTTACTATATCCATCCCTGCATCCACCTACCAATGAAAATCATATCCAACTTTCGTCTTTAAATACGATCAGCTTCCATACGCGCTAAATGGCCTGCCCATCTTTTTCTACGGAGAATTTACAACTTTAGAATGTCTTATGGAACACCGTATACTTTATGATGATTTCGGGTTTTAAAAGTTATTTTAAGACTTTTTTGTTCCTGGAACTACATCTAGACGATTCCATAACGGATGAATCCAGTACTGAATTAGGTCTCGATAATGGAGGAACTCCGAAACGCGTCGACAAACTTAAGTGAAAGTGTTACGTTAGGATTGGCAGAAAATTGTACTGAAACTTATTGATAACAAATGTTCAATTGTTTATGGTTTTAAAAAAATAAGAAAACCGTGATTGTTTATTTTAAAAAGTTATTTGATTGTCTAAAAAATGATTTATTAGTATTAGGAGCGTTTCCATTGGTGCAAAACGTTTCCATACCAAAATATCTTGCGCTCAGTTAAAAGCGTTTTTAAAACTTTATACCCATTTAACTTTTAAACGGTTAGTCGTAGTAAGAGTGTATTTATTGGTTCAAAACGTTTTCATACCAAAATATCTTGCGTTCGGTTAGGGTGTTCTAAAAACTTTATACCACTCTAACTTGTAAATGATTAGTCGTATCTAAAAAAAATACTAAGGACAAAAAGTCTTAAAATAACTTTTAAAACCCGAAATCATCGTGTTTCATTAAAAACGGGAAAGTTGTCCGCCATATTGGAAAAAAGCGGCAATGTTTTGAAATTAGAAATTTATATTGTTAATGGTCACTAAAACATATTTGAAGTCCCCTATTTAAAGTTTGCTTTACTTTTAGATACCCCCATGATGGCCCAGATAAAATGGACATTCTGCATATACAATACGTAATTTTAACAACTTGAATTATGTTCTTTCATCTTCAGTTAAAATAAATTAAAACAATACTTTTCACCTGAAAACAGCATTATTGATTGTGCTATTTAAATCAATAAATTTGGTGAACTATTATAACGTTGTTCATCATTTTAATAAATCATGAAGTGTTTCATTTACTGCTTTAGTAAGTAATCTTTAAATTACTTTAAAACACAAACAATAGATTTTAACAGCGTGTTAACAATAAAATCTCCGACGAACAAAGAACTCGTCACAGTAACCTCACTTTCCTCCGTTCAGCTTTGACATTACAATCCCAAAACCTCCGCTGAACATTGAACTAAAAAACAAACAAATCCTTGACTACACGCTTCATTACACCAATCCGGTTTATGTAATTCCAGCTTATCGGGCTGTAGGGTTTGTTGCTACATTTTTAAACGACCATAAATAATGCCCGATACTTAAAACTCTTATCGAGATACGTTTTCGCACCGTGGAGAACGCGAAACGCGGCCTCGGCAGACAACGCGACGGACGGTTGCCACCGAATTGGGTAACGGCGTTGGGCAACCGACAAAGTCAGGAGGATGTGTATGGTTTTCGTTGGTAACGAATTGGACGGAGCGAAAGAACTGTGAATGAGCGCCGGTTAAAAATTGTCTGCTTTCGATAATACGTTATACAACTCTTCACACAGTGTGCAACGAAATACGGTAAAATTATCCGAAATCCAACTATCCGCTTTCAGAATTTCAGAAAAGAAATTAATACGGGAACGTACTGCGATTTGCAAAATAATTATTCTGTCTACGCACGCTATTGAACATAGGCGTAAAAATGACGCAACGTTCTGTGTATTGAAAATTCTCCCAATACGGGGGTTGGCGTGCAAAGCACGCAATGTATTGTGTATTGAAAACACTCCCAACACGGAGGTTTGCGTGCGAAGCACGCATATATTGTGTATTGAAAACTCTCCCAACACGGGGGTTGGCGTGCGAAGCACGCAATGTATTGTGTATTTAAAATACTTCCAATACGGAGGTTGGCGTGAAAAGCATGCAATGCATTGTGTATTGAAAACTCTCCCAATACGGGGGTTGGCGCGCGGAGCACGCAATGCACTGTGTATTGAAAACTCTCCTAGTACGGGGGTTGGCGTGCGAAGCACGCAATGTATTGTGTAGTGAAAACACTCCCAATACGGGGGTTGGCGTGCGAAGCACGCAATGTATTGCGTATTGAAAACACTCCCAATACGGGGGTTGGCGTGCGAAGCACGCAATGTATTGTGTATTGAAAATTCTCCCAACACGGGGGTTGGCCTGCGAAGCACGCAATGTATTGTGTATTGAAAACACTCCAAATACGGGGGTTGGCGTGCGAAGCACGCAATGTATTGTGTAGTGAAAATACCCCCAATACGGGGGTTGGCGTGCGCAGCACGCAATGCATTGTGTAGTGAAAATACTCCCAATACGGGAGTTGGCGTGAGAAGCACACAATGTATTGTGTATTGAAAACATTACCAATACGGAGGTTGGCGTGCGAAGCACGCAATGCATTGTGTATTGAAAACACTCCCAATATGGGGGTTGGCGTGCAAAGCACGCAATGTATTGTGTATTGAAAACACTACCAATACGGAGGTTGGCGTGCGAAGCACGCAATGCATTGTGTATTGAAAACTCTCCCAATACGGAGGTTGGTGTGGAAAGCATGCAATGCATTGTGTATAGAAAACTCTCCCAATACGGGGGTTGGCGTGCGAAGCACGCAATGTATTGTGTATTGAAAATACTCCCAATACGGAGGTTGGCGTGCGAAGCACGCAATGTATTGTGTATTGAAGACACTCCCAATACGGAGTTGTTAAAAATTGTCTACTTTCGACAATATGTTATACAACTCTTCACACAGTGTAGAATAAAATACCGGTATTAAAACTTTACTAAAAATTACCAACGTTTTGGTTTTAAGTTGTGTAAATTTAGATCTATTATGTTACAATTTGACAAAGCTGGAAGAGTCTTATTTACATTAGCCGAATTCTTGAAGAAAATAAGAGCTATTACACTCGGCCCAACTTAAAAGCGGTTGGTCGGAGGAGGGTAGGACGTCGTTTCTATACGTTTCAGACCTTTTCGATAACGAAAATTCATTAATTTATATATACACTGGCTGGCCCTATCTGACTTTGCAAGTATAGACAAATCAAAGTTAAATGTATATTAAGAAAAACAATATACTGTATTACACTATGTATTTGTTATGGGGATTTTTAGTAACTTTGACCCCCCTCCCTCCCCAAATTCCCCTAAAACTGAAAACCTTTCTTACCTAGCACCTAGGGCCCTAGAGGAAGCTACATACCAAATTTCATTCCAATCCGTTCGGTGGCTTTTAAAATTTCTTGATGAGTTAGTAATAACTTTGCCCCCCCCCCCCCAATTTGACTTTTTGAAAAATCTTTCTTAGCGAGCACCAATGGCCCTAGAGGAAGCTACATACACTACCAAATTTCATTATAATAAGTTCGGTGGTCTTTGAGATTTCGTGATGAGTGAGTGAGTGATATTTCTATTTTATATACGTTATATAGATAGAAAATAGATATTTGTTTTATTCCCGGATTGATAAGCTATAGAAAATATGCTTCAAAATTGCAGATTTTTTGGTGAATCGGTCCTAGTAGGATTCTTTGGGTACGGTTTTTTTTTTGTTTGTTTTTCGATCCGATTCAAAATGGCGGAGTTACACCGTTTAATCGTTTTGGGTAAGATTTGAGGAATAATTTTATAAGCCCGAGTATAATTTGTGAACTATATCGTTCAAAAAACAATTAAATTTATTACAATCCTGTGCAAAGGTATTATTGGTACAGATCCCGTAACAAAGAACATTTCATAGGAAACTCCCAGTATTTAATACTAGTTGTTCCCGGAAAAGAAAATTCGGCTATAGTAATACGTTTCATGGTTGTAAAAAAAAATAGTGATTGTAAAAGTAAAAATTATGACAAAATTTAAATTTAAAAACATTTCTAAATAATTAGATTTTTATTTATTCTTTCCTTTGCAATATAGTCCTACTACATCATAAAGAGTAAAGGTATACATTGGTGTTCTATAATATGCGTTTTTTTAAATACCTAACTGATTGAAATACAACTTTTGCTGATATCAAAATGATAGTCTTTTGTTTAACAATTGCATAAAATATATGTAGAGTGTTTTTTGTTTTTTTAACTTCCCGCTACCAATAAAGGGAAGTTATTGATTTCGGTCCGATTTTCGAAAGTCGAGTTTTCATTAAATCTCCACGTTTTGAGGTCCCAGGAAGCCATTCTGACTATTCCCGCCGAGATGTCCGACCGTGTGTGTGTGTGGGGGGGGTGTGTGGATGTATGTGTGTAAATAAATTTTTGTCGTACAGTTTCTCAAAAACGAATCAACCGATTGAATTCTACGACATGTCATTCGAAAGGTGTATCAAAACTTAGATCTGATTAGATTTGAGAGTTAATCCATCGAGCCAATCCGAAGAAATTAAAAAAAAATAACCTAAATGTCTTTTTGAATTTTTATGTTTTTTTAAAATAACTTTAAAGCGTGCGAAAAAATCATAATAAAACCATGTATACATTTTGTGTGCTTAAAAAACTGCGTTGACTGCTTCTTTGAAAATGAAAATCGGACTACGCATTCAAAAGTTATAGTTGTTTAAAAATTCACAAATTTTCGTTTTTTGGTATTTTTTGGTATTTTTTTAACATATCTTCCAGATTTCTCAACCAATCAATATAAACCTGTACATTTTCTTTTTGTGCTTTAAAAACTGCGTAGAATGCTTTTTTAAAAATGAAAATCGAACGACGCATTCAAAAGTTATCGTTGTTTAAAAATTCACAAATTTTCGTTTTTTGGTATTTTAACAAATAAACTCATTTTTAAGCGTTTAAAATTCAAACTAAGCGGGAAGTTCTAGGGTTGGCCTGCACGGTCAACCAATTTCCAGATTTTTTTAAGTAAAACATCTAAAAAACAGTAACTTCCGCATTTAGAGACTTTAACGAACGAACGAAAAGGTCAGTATGATCACTTTTAGTCTCTAAAATAGGCCTACCCGGTATATTTTCTGTAGAGTATTCTCTAAACCTTTACTCGTTGTAATTATTCGCTTTGAATTTTAAATGATATTTATTTGTATAAAAACGGTATTCTGAGAATACAGTACAATGCATGAACAGTGCTGATCCAAATATTTCACTTGATAGGAGTAGACTAAGAGTGGAATTATATAGTCGCTTAACTTGTCTTACAAGATATTATATCAATATTGCTCAAAACAAGACCAGTACTGTTGTGTATAGTAAATACCTGTCGTTTGTAGAACTCGTTATCACATCCCATATCTTTTTAAATCAATTGACAATTTACAAAATCGATAAATCTTCGTTTAACGCATGTTATTTACTTATACAACACGCAAGCAATGTAAGTAATGTTATTTACTTATCCGACTTTGGTTTGGTCAACATATACAGGGTGACAATTAAGTCTTGAGACGGTTTAATATTTCGTATATAAGGAAAATTTTAAGGTAGATGTGATTGAGGTACCTACTCTATGTAAAAATACTATTTTATTAAGATTTCAACAAATTTATCGGCCATCTTGGATCCGCCGTTTTCAATGTAACTTTGTTTTCTTAAATAGGAAGGTGGTCATGTGATACGTCATTTCGATGTAGAATTTCAAGAAAAAACCAACGGTGAAATTTGCACATACATATCTTTAACCGTTTAAAAATGGCGGCCAAAAAACAACAAAATCGTGTTTTCCAATATTGCTCCATTTTGCTGTGCACTATTTAAAATATAAACTAATGATTATACTTTTTGGATTTATAATTAAAAAAGCTTTCAAACGATGTGCCACACAACGATATTTGGGAGTTTTTAAAATGTTTGAGTTACAGCCATTTAGATTTTTTTCATAATTGATTTCGAGTGGTTTAACCAAATATCGTTGTGTGGCATATCATTTGAAAGCTTATTAGCGAATTTCCATAGGAAAAATGAGCTATTGCAGTGGCCCTTATGGTGAGACCCAAGGTCGGGAGTAGCAAATGAGCACCGATCATGGTCCCCAGAACATTTTTTGGGGTGTAAAAAAATATATAAATGTTCTCTAGAGTGCGAACATATATATATATGTATATATGTATATATGTGTTCGCACTCTAGCGGCCGCAATTTAAGTCCGATTTGGTCCAAATTTAGTACACGTGTTGGTTGTCTATGTGGCTCGGACGAGTTCGTTAGCCAAAAAAATCAAACAACCGGAAGTACGTTTTTTGACCGGAAGTAACTATTCTTTTAGATTTTTACTACGAGAATGAAATTTTTTAGAGTTTTTTCTAACAATATAAATGAAGGATGTTATTCTGCGCATTTTGTTTTTTTACGCGACCTTATAGCTAGCTTGGTTCCCCCAAAATCGACAAAAACGTAAAATACCATAAAAGTACCCAGTTCAAAGCCAAGTGATGCAAACTCGCGAGGCCACTAGGAGGAAACAAATTCTACTAATATATTGCGTACACTAGACAGCTGTTCAACGCCTTCGTGAGTAGATCTATTTCCCAAATTGTTGGTTGAAACCCTAAATCATAGGCGTATAAACTTAATTTTGGAAATTTGCTCTACTCACGTCAGCGGTCCAGCTGCGTGGTCGATTTATTTAATTTTGAATCTAAAATGAATAATAATTAATATTAAAACAAAACTAGTTAATGCATGTTATTTAATGTTTGTTATTTACTTATACAACACGCAAGCAATGTAAGTAGTGTTATTTACTTATCTGTCTTTGGTTTGCTCAAGATATATAAGGACAGGTATTTGTTCATTTAGATTGTACGATGTAGGCTACGCATGTGAGCTTGACAGTTATTTATAAATATTGTTGAATGTCAATAAAGAGTTTAAATTTTAATTCTATTTGATATTATTTACTGAAACAATTTGTTGAAACTTAAATTTGGAATTTTCTTTTATAGTGAACTAGAGTATGGGGAATAAAGTAATAGATGGTCTTGACTTCATTTAGAATAAAAACGATTATCAGTTCATTAATCGTTTACCAACTCTCTCAATCTCCCCTTCTTGCCATCGCTCTGCCAGTCTCTCTATCACCACGCCTATATCGTTCTTTTTGAATATTTACTTGGATATATTTGGATTTTTAAGCTATTTAGATTGAGTTTTTAACTAATTTGCATAATGTTCCTTTAAATATCCTTACATTGTAAAAGAGATAATATTTTAAATGTGTACAAATTGTACATTATTCATATTCCTAATCTAGCCCAATAAATTAATAGAATCATTAGTTCATTTTCTTCTTATATTCCTACCACTTAGTTTAAGTATCTCCTATTTTCTTCTCTATTCTTCAATCTCCCTCTACATACGTGGGGCTCATTCTTTCTCAAAGCATTCGTCATTTGGTGTTAACACAATTTTCATGGCAGGAAACTGCCTACCGTTACAATATTATATTAATTTCTGCACTGAAAGACTTTAACAAACGGGTAGAAACAATAGTGTGTCAAAAATGCGTGCATTATCTCTCTTCTATTTGCTCTTTGCGCTCTCTCTCTCTCTCTCTCTCTCTCCCCCCCTACCCCCTCTCTCTCTCTCTCTCTCTCTCAAACCCTCTCCCTCTATCTCGCTCTCTTTCTCTCACTCATTTCATCTTATATTGTTTTAAAAAGTATACAAGGTAGACAATTGTCGTTTTAATATTACTAATTGATTTGAGCACTTCTAACCAGTGCATTTTCGTAAAACAATTGAATAAAACGACTACTCGCATAGATGTATACTTGGTGATCGTTCCCGTTTCAATCCACAGACACCTTACACCTTTGTAACCCTCTAATTACCCAGTACTCATTGACACACATTTCTCTCGCACTGTTCCAGTTTACAATGACTCCGGTCTCTGCAAGTCTTTGATCCGCAACTTGCTGAATTTACGGTTTAAAACGTCCTGAATGGAACTCTTATACGGTAAATAGAGTAGCCGATTGCACCAGCTGTTCGAAGTACCTGCAGCAATGCGATTGCATCAGCTGATGCATTGTTTCAGTGTATAGCAAGTTGGACCTTGATAATGTCGGTGTTGAGAAAACACGTTCACTCCGCGCAGTGAAACCAGATCACCTGATTTAGTTTATTTCTTTATTTGTTTGCACGGTTATGGTCAAATAGTGAGTTTACTACAATTAAGGTTAGTTTTACAATTACGAAAACTAGGTGATAATTATTTAGGACTACTGCAATTAAACTGTTTAAATTCAGGACTACTGCAATAAAACTGTTTAAATTTAGGATTACTGCAATAAAACTGTTTAAATTTAGGACTACTGCAATAAAACTGTTTAAATTTAGGACTACTGCAATTAAACTGTTTAAATTCAAGACTACTGCAAAAAAATTGTTTAAATTTAGGACTAATGCAATAAAACTGTTAAAATTCAGGACTACGGCAATGAAACTGTTTAAATTCAGGACTACTGCAATAAAACTGTTTAAATTTAGGACTACTTCAATAAAACTGTTTAAATTCAGGACTACTGCAATAAAACTGTTTAAA